>OY992891.1:85015956-85323456 GCA_963921405.1 Cepaea hortensis
TACCTAGTGACAGACAGCTACTGACTGATTCTTGGCAGGGACCTTTTAAAGTGACAAGACAAAAAATCTCACCTGTAGACTACGAAATCCTAATAAAAGACAAACACAAAATATTTCACATAAATATGCTAAGACCATACCACAACAGAGACAACGAACAAGACGATACGACAGCTTGCACCGTGATAATAGATCACGAAGATGACGATTCTAGCGACGAGATTCCAACACCTACATTAGACACGACAAACTGCTTGAAGGAGATCAAGATCAATCCAAACTTAAGTCAAGCAGAGACAAACAGTTGCAAACAGTTGATACAACAGTACAACACCATCTTTTCAGACAACCCAGGACAAACAGAATTAGTACAGCATCACATCACACTCACATCAAACACACCAATAAGATGCAGACCATACACAATACCATTACATTACAAAGAACAGTTACATCAAGAGATCACCAACTTAGAAAAAAACAAACATCATCAGACGATCCTTATCAGACTTCTCTTCACCCATGGTCATTGTACGCAAAAAGGACAAGACAATACGACTTTGCATCGACTACAGAAAACTGAACAAAATAACTGTTTTAGATCTTGAACCAATGGCAAACACTGACGATCTTCTGACAGAACTGACTGACGCTAAGTTCTTTACGACGCTTGACATGTCTAAAGGTTACTGGCAGATAGCTGTACATGAAGACAGCAGACATCTAACAGCTTTTGCCACACCTTGGGGACTGTACGAATGGTGCAAACTTCCATTTGGGCTAGTCAATGCCCCAGCCACATTCGTACGCATGACACGACTCCTCCTATCTGACATTCCTAATATCATTTGCTATATTGACGACATCTGTGTCCATACAGAGACAAGACGGAACATATAAAGACACTAGAACAGACACTAGAACGTATCAGACAGCACGGACTGACAGTGAAGCCTTCAAAGGTGAGCATGGCTTACCAAGAGATATCATTTTTGGGGTACAGAATATCCAATGGCTTTGTCATGACAGACAACAAAATTGTCTCCAAAATTCTAAAACTGTCACTCCCGACTAATAAGAAACAAGTCCGGAGTTTGTTGGGACTGATCAATTATTACAGGCAATTCATTCCTGATTTTTCAGAACTGACCGAAGTTTTTTCTAACTTACTAACCAAGGATAAGCCTGAAAAAGTTGTACACGATGAATGCCTACGAAATGCATTTCATAAAGTTTTTGACATACTTTTCTGATAAGAATTCGAATAATCTCATCCTTAAATTGCCCAACATTCGTTTACCTTTCAGATTGAGAACAGATGCTAGCTCCGTTGCGATTGGGGCAGTCCTGTTGCAGGAATACAACAACATCCTGCATCCTATTTATTTTATATCAAGAAAACTAAGGCCTCGAGAGCGGACATGGTCCATTCCGCAATTAGAGGCACTTGCCTTAGTAGAAAGTGTGACGAAACTATCCAGATACCTTCTAGGACGTCACTTTATCATCGAAACTGGCAACAGTCCATTACGGTATATAAATGCCGGAGTACCATCCAACAATATGATTGCTCGCTGGTCCTTGAAGCTTCAAAATTACAGTTTCGAGGTTCGTCATATTTCAGGCAGAATCAATACAATTGCCGATCTTTTGTCCCGTTGTCCAACCGACCCAGTAAGCAATGTCTGAGTGCAGAGTGTACTAATACACTCAGAACAACACAGCCACCAATGAGTGAATGTTGTTTCTATTCACCTACTGTGTAAGGTCTATAATTGTAATTGTGATACGGTTAAAAACCGACATGTATAATATACTTATTTTAATCAAGCCATGTAATGAGTGTAGTATAATTGTGTAGTGTGTGTTAGAAAGAGAACATTATTAATTGTAAATATACACCAAGAACAGTGTCACAGACGCTTAACCACTTACCAGAAGCGAACTTTACCAGTTAACAGTGACAGCTGTGAGTGACTTTTCTTCACCGTGATATTTTAACGACGTGTGCAAATGTGGACTGAACAGTGACTTCTACACCACCTCTGCATCGAATTTAATCCAAACATCGGAAATAAGAACATTCAATCTTTATCCAGAAGTTGTGAACACAGCGGAAATAAGAACATTCCATCATAATCCGATAGTTGTGATACTAGAACATCAAACACGAACTTTGAGAACATTTAACTATCCGTTACAAAATAAAACGGGAGCATTTGTGTTCAAACCGTGTAACAGCAACTAAATTTTGCGTTTCGTGTGTACTTCCTGTGTAATTTAAAAAGTATAGCAAAATTAGCAGACGATATACAAACATTCAAAAACTTATGACGATTGTAAAATCCTTTTGAATGTATAAAATATAATACACCAATTGGGTACTTATTTATTTTGATTAGTGTAATCTTAGAATCATACCTTGATTAATGTATTCATATTACCGACTTTTTCTCGTTAATATGAAGAAACGTCAAGCAATGACGCTAAGAAATTAAATAATTATTGTAATTTATTGAATTTCTTGATTGTCAAAATTACTTCCCTTGCATTTACGAATTACACCAAGGGCCATAATTTGAAACATATTCATTAATTTGTATTGTATAAATAGACATTTTGTTGCTCAAATGGTTAACACACCGGGTAGGCGTCCACCAAGCATGGCAGAGAGCTGCCAACATTGCAAACCAACATAAGAGCTCCTGGCCAAATGAGGTCAGAGTTTTGAGTGTTTAATACGACTCATATAAAGTCGTATTTCAGTCTAGCTAGATGGCTGTTGCAAAACAACCATATTATTACGTTTTTTTTCAAATTGCTGCGAGGTAGATGCGTGAAGCTGGTACTACTGATCTGACTGGGTATTATTGCAATGGAGGTAACCAGCCATCAGGGGGATGAAACCTGAGTTGTGTTAAAAGTTGTACTTCATTTGTCATTTCAATGCAACTTACATTTTTTTGTATATATTTCCATGCCATATATGTATTTTCATGCATAACACTGGGAAAGAGTAGTCTCTGACATGAAGTTAACACTACCCCAGTATATACATACGTCATGAATGAAAGATGACATCTTTCATTGAGGTACCCGGGGAGAATGTCAGAGCCTAACATGGTATAGCTGTGCAGCAACATCGTTGCGACACCCGGCGGACAAGAATTGTCGGCTGACAAGATTGTTACCTGACACGCGACCAGCGGTCAGGCTGACGACAGACGCACGCAGGACACGTGACACCACTAGAGGCAGTGGGCAGTTGGCGTGCTAAGCTCAGACCGAGCTGGGACCGGAGACTGGACGGACATGTGCGATGAGAGCAAGGCGTTTGTGTGAATCTCCGTGATTGAAAGCCGAACGACTGATATCTTGAGCGTCAGACCTATGAGCTGTATTGTGGTTGTGAGCGTCGTGAGTTATATATTGTAGATTGTTATAATTATCGTTCTGTACTTAATGTGGCAATAAATCCATAGAACTTGTGTTGCTGTGTCTTACGTCGAATCACGTTATACTTGTACTGTCTCACACGTGTTAGCTAACGAGCCAATTATAAGATCCTGACAGAAGACTACCTCAGCCTGGTGTAAACATAACCTATGATGAGGCCAGGAGATTTATAAGAAGCAATTATAGAACCACGTGGAAATCAGAGCATCCAGGTCACCAGAAAGTTCAAGCATATTACCAACCCAACAGAAAAGAAGATCTTACAGTCTTTAGATTACAGACAGGCCACAACAGGCTGAAATACTACAATGCACATGCTTAGTAAACTGAAGATGATACTGATGACTGTTAAGACAAACGGATACAGAACTAGGTTTCTGACCTCGCAATAATCGTGTATTTGTTAATAATAGCAACATAAACTACGAGTGTCTAAGGAAGTGTTAAATTAATATAACACTTACAACCCCGCTCTCCAATTGACACTCATCAACTGTCGTCTTAAGTATACGAAATTCTGCCTAGTGTGGCCTTTCTAGAAGTTCGGGTTCAATCAAATATACGGCTCGTATTTCATCCTATTATTGCTACAAGTAACATCTGGTAGTCTATATGTTGACTAGTTGCAGAATTATTTAGTGTTAGTCGTTCTGAAGCAATGAAACACAAGCTATTATTACCGCCTAACCATTCTGGGGGAAACAAACGACAAAGAGGTGCACTTATTATGGGGAGATCAAAATGTAATAAAGGTAATAGGACAGTGTCCGATAGAATATTATTAGTAAAGTTACCCTGCAAATGTTTGATCTCAGCGTTATTCAAGCTTATCCTCCAGCCGCAGAAAGCAATGATGACTCTGTACTACCTGCTTTCTGTTAGCGCCGAATGCTGGACGGTGCTCACCAAACCAGACACCCCACATTGTGCCAACAGCTTCGCGGAGAAGCGTGAAATTGGGAGGGTACAAGCCTTATCCTAGTGCGAGGAAATACGACCTAAAGACTAAATGACATGGCAGGGCAGACCAGGCCCTAATTCTTGGTCGGCAGATGGTCTAGGATTGACTCTCCGACAGACATACAGACAGACAGACAGACAGACAGACAGACAGACAGACAGACAGACAGACAGACAGACAGACAGACAGACAGACAGAGCATTGCTTGGCCTATCCGGCTGCTTCTGCAGCTTGCCTTGCTCCATATGTATTGGTCTTACCTTTCCTCTGAAGTAACCTAGGCAAGCCAAGAGAGAGATCATACTGCATAGGCAACATATGCTTTCTTCAATTCAGTCCAGGCTTTGTGCTATAGAGAGGTCATTCGCTATCGCCATGGGTTGAAGTCATTATACTTTTTTTTTTGTAAAGCAAAATGTAACAAACTGTCGTATGTTAAGGCAGCAAGGTGCCATTGGCATGGGCAATGTTTTCAAAACGTGCAAGTACTGGAAATCGACAAGATAGAAGCACATAAGCAATTTTTGACTAGGGAGCGTAATGAAAGAGCAGGCAGAATTTTGCGGTAGGTAAAAGTACTTGATACGATTATTGCAACCACATGATATCAACAAAATTCCTAGATAATTATGGACATTGGAAGAGTCCTGCCAATAAGATCAGAAATCAGATGTCTCCAGCCAGTTTTATGCAAACAAAAAGCGTTCGTGTTAAATTTGAAATTAACGTGGTGGTAACAAATGCATCTCATTCGAACAATACATATGACTGTGTTTTTAGTGTTTCAGCCATTCATTTATTCAGTTCACATTGTATATAACCCTGTAGTGTATGCATGTATGATGAGATGTAACGAAATATGCCAGGCAACAAAGCATGCAGCATATTGTTAGTGGCTTCTGTGTTTACATTCACTAAGGGAATAAATACATAACTTTAAAAACTGAACGTCAAGTTGTCTAGAAAATCTGCACGGGGTTGGGGTTGACCGCTACGTCCTACGAAATACAACCTACATTTGTTTAGTTTAGTTTAGTCGACGGATCGACATCACGGCACACGGGTGTAACCCATAAGTGCTCCGTTCTACTTCTAACTCAAGCTTGAGCCCTGAGAATCTCAGCTCAGTGCACAAACCCCGTAGCTCCTGCGAGAATCCTGAAATACTTTGAGTAGAGTTTTAACTCGAAATATTGCCCGGGCAGCGCCGTTAGGCTAATCTTTTTTCGATTTCAAACTGCTAAGGGATTTTTGTACGTGCGCAACAATACACACGATCTCACTACCCAGAGACCAGGAGACATTTTGTTACTAGAAGTCCACGTGAAAAAAAAAATAAATCCCGACCCTCACCGAGGCTTGAACTCTGGACCTCCTGCGCTCGAGGCGGACACCATACCTCGAGACCACTCAGCCGGCTGTTACCAATGCCTACACTCAGCGCATGCCATATGTCGAGATACGTACCAGGGTCAGCAGGAGTGACTGCTGGCAGCTAGACTCGATTAAATATGGAGGTTAACGGTAAGAGAATCGACTCTATTGCTCCATGTTCTATCCCATATAGCTCAATCTTATTTTCCGTAGAGCGGCCTGCCGAATTTGTGGCCCAGAGCACGAACTTCCTAGCTCTATCCACAACTTCTAGGGGTCTCGGAAATAACACTGCACTCGTGAACGGAACGAAGGGGACAGAAAACGAAGCCCCGACCAATGCTAAACGGCAGCCATATTTAATGATGGCCGCTGCCGTAACACGGTCGCTGGAACGCTTGCTGGGCAGCCATATAGTCACGTGTTCGTTTTCCTTTAGAGACGGGGATCTTATTTTCAGTGAGCTGGGCTCCCAGGTGGACCCCGACCAATCTGTGTACCATGGAATTTTCTGGGAAATAGAGGTTATCGTTGTCATAATCATCACACCATCCAACAAGCCTCGTGAAAGAGGTATCCTGTGCGTTCCTCCATCCATTCATCATGTGTCATGCCGATAAGCGTGGGCGGCCATGTTCTGCCATCTCACTCGATCACCAGAGTCGTGACTCAGTTCCGTGCTCCTGTCTCGACCATGCCACGTGGCCAAGCCATCCAGGTATTTACTTCTAGGTTTTCCCCTTGGTCTGTTCCCTTCGATCTTATCAGTTGTCACCAAGTTCTCCAATTTATTTCTTCTTATAATATGCCCAAAACATTTTGACTGTCTACGTCTAATGTCTCTAATCAGTTTACGATCTTCATTTGTTTCTTGAAGGACTTGTTCATTGGTTTTTCTGTCTGTCCATGATATTATTTGCATTTTCCTCAGAAACCACATTTCTACAGCCATCAGATGTTTTTTCAGCTTGACTGCTCATTGTCCAAGCTTCACATCCATATAAAAGTACAGGTTCTATGTAGCACCTCAACACTCTTTTTCTCGTTTCAATTGACATCATTTTATTGATCAATACGTTTGTCATCTTGCTAAAGGCTACTTTTGCCATGGCGATTCTTGTATTAATCTCTTCAAGGCATCTCCCATCAGATGTTATTACTGTCCCAAGATAATTGTACCTATTCACTTGTTGGAGAATATTCCCATTTACTTCTATATTACATTGTGGTATTTCTTTCTTCCTAGAGACGACCATACTCTGTGTCTTTTTACAGTTTAATTTTAACCCTAGTTGTTCAATGTCTGTATCAAGGTCCTGTTCATTGTCTGCAATCAACTCTGTATCATCTGCATCTATATGTTATTGATGTATCTTCCCCCAAGGTTGATTCCTTCCATATCTTCTATATTTCTGAAAATATTTTCGCAACGTTCATGCTAGGCTTATATATGTTTATATTACAATGAAACAAAAGTAAAGGACCATTGTCCACTCATGGAGACGTGTTTTTCATGAAGTGCTAGCCTCATATTTACATTGACCACTCAGCACTCCATGGATGACGTGGCCACAATTACGTCAGTCGCCTTTACTTTCCAGATTATATACTGGTACCCATTTTTAGCCGGGTCGATCTTGTAGCCCGGGTCAATTTGTTTTAATAAATATCCTGCCTGGATGGAGATTTGAACACATGACTACCGAGCCAACAGACAAGCATCCCAGCACCTACGCTAGTATACGTCATTAACTTAACTGATTCAGTGCCGAATGATAATATATCGCCAAATATAAACTCCTATTTGGACAGAAGAGCGATATATCGCCATACTGGGACCATGCAGCTATTTCTTTCGTTTCGCTGTATCTTCCGCAATTGTATTTCTCAGTGAATGGAAATTTACATTATAATACTTGTTCATGAGATAGTGTACCATGTGTGGTCCAGACCTACCTTTTTTTGTCGTTGAATCAGCTAAACAACGCTGTGTTTCTGTCCAGGTCCCTCAGAATGTCCAACAAACATCACTGTCGAACGTCATGGGCTGGATTACATTTTGCTGTCGTGGATACCTGGACTGGATGGAGGTTCCAGTCAGAAATTTCATGCCTATTATTCTACAGACAATACAATCTGGCACAACCATACCACAGATATTGAAGATCACTCGGTAAACATAACTGGCCTTCAAGCAAATACCACTTACTATTTCAAGGTCGTTTCTTCCAACCAGAATTCTGCAGATGTTAATGAGACTGCCTGTGATAACACGATCTTGGCTAGAGCCGGTATGTATGATTAGTTACTGAGGCTGTGATAACATGATATCAACTAGAATTATTATCTTCTACTTGTGTGAGCGACAAACAATACATCTGTATGTATTGATGAACTACAAGAGGGGTAGATTGGAGCCCTAATGAATAACGCCAAGCGCTTTGAACACTGCCCTTGAACCCAGCCAGTCTAAGTCTACACACAGAAGGCTTCAAGAACAAGGTCTCTGTGTTTGAAGATTGCCCTTGACCCCAGCCAGTCTAAGTCTCGCCTGCCTCGAGCTCCGAAGGTTATGGGTTCGATTCTGGACTACGACGTTCGGTTCGCAAGTGCAATTTTCATTATGTTCATAAGCCCAATTTTTTCCGAGTCTCCTGGGGGACGTACTTTGTGCGACGCTTTCTTAGGTCTCCCTACGGTAAGAGACCGAGCCGTATGGGATAAAAGCCGTTGCAATAAAGTCGTCCTCTTACCTTTACTCTTACCTTTAAGACCCTTGGTTTTAGGTCCATAAGCAGAGTCGCTTAAAGTCGCTTAAAAGTCGACAGGGTCGACTTCATTGCACCAGATTATATCCCATATGGCTCGTTCTCTTTCCGCAGCGCGGAAAGCGTCGCACAAAGCACGAACTCGGTATCTCTAGCGACGACCCATAGGAGTCTCCGAAAAATCTCACTTTTTAACCGAAGGACGCGGCCCGGAATCGAATCCACAACCTTTGGAGCCCGAGTGAAACGGCTTGACCACTTCGCCACGGAGACTCCCGAATAGAGAGAGTAGAAGTAGTAGAAGAAGCAGAGTAGTGTCGGCCGACACATCCAAGTGTCCGTATTGGAATATCATGTTTGAATCCTTTATTTCATTTGTCCTGGTTATACAAGGTAAAGAAAGGCCCATAGCAAATACTGCCGTTTAGTTTGGCCATGCAAGTAGGTTACCAGTCAACAGCATACCACAACAAGCAATGATGTACAGACCAGATGGAAACAGAGGAAGAGGCCAACCACGTAAACGTTGGACGGAGGGAATAGCAGAGTCCATGGGAATGTCGGTATATTAAGCCCATAATCGGGCACTCTCACGAAGTTTATACTTCACCTCGACACAGCAAGGTACAAGAGGAACATGAGATGATGATGAGAGTTTAGTTTAGTTGACGGATCAACATCACTGCACATGGGTAGTAACCCATAAGTGCTCCGTTCTACCCCTAACTCAAGCCTGAGTACGTCGAATCTCAGCTCAGTGCACGAACTCTGTAGCACCGGCGAGGATCCTGAAAATACTTTGGGTAGAGTTTTAACTCGAAATTTTGTCCGGGCAGCGCCATTAGGCTACTCTTTTTTCGATTCCCAAATGCCAAGGGATTTTTCTTACCTGCGCAACAATACACACGGGCATCCGATCTCACTACCCAGAGACCAGGGCAAATTTTTTTTTACCCAAAGTCCACGTGAAAAAATCCCGGACCTCGCCGTAGCTTGAACCCGGGACCTGCAGCACTCGAGGCGGACACCATACCTTGAGACCACTCATCCTTATAAATATACTGCCGTTAGAGTTTAAAGTCTTAGGCTTAGGAATATAATCTAGTCCGCGCCATTTGAAGATGAGATGAGTGGTCAGCCTCCTTCCTCGTTAACTTTTATTCCTAGACAATTTCCAGATACTTCTGAACAGTATACTTTACTCATTTTATGATGCTGGGTAAACCCCAGTGAGAAAATATTAGGAAACATCCTCACGAATATTTATTTACTTTCACATAAACAGTCCGGGAATTTTAGAAGTGATACCCCCCGACTGTCAACTGTTTATAGAGCTGGGGTCATGGCTTCGAATCCCCATTGAATCAGCCCAAATACAAATTAATGAGCTTCCATTTCGACCTTGTCTAAAATGGGTACCGGGGAATATTCTGGGAAGTAATGGCGGACGGTCTTATTTTGACCACATCACCCATGGAGTGTAGAGTGGTCTGTAACAGTATAGGTAGCGACATATACCCAATATGCCCCAAGTTGTCGAAACGATCACTTTACTTACTCCTGTTTTCTATTTATATTTAGAAGTCGACTTGATCGAAAGGATAAGAGCTTCTCTTAAACTTCCGGTGTGCTGATGGCGAGGTAGTTGGTTCAACCCTTACACCGGCATTAAGTTGGGCGTAAACACTGACTTCTCATTCAGAAAGCAATGGCAAATTACTGAACTTACAATTACATATAAATTCAACTCGAAGTTTATTGCTACGTCCTGCAAAGTACATGCAGGACTTTAGAGTTTATAGTCCCCTTTGGAGGTCACGTTCCCGAACATATTTCTAAGATTGCCTAACTTATAGAGACCTGCACTGGCAGACATTGCAAAAGAGGGGCAGCACTAAGGGAACGCGTCTACCTGCAGAAGCGGGTGCATATATAGTTCTCTGAGAGAGCTCAGGATAGAGGATTGGAATAGGTTACCTCAACTCGCATGGCTGTGACCTCTTGATAACAAGCTCTAAACCTTTAAAGCGCTAATACAGTGTTTGTTTTATTAGCTTGACCTGTGTTATTTGCATATATTTTGTTGTTATTTGTTTCCAGGTGACAGGAGTGAGAAAGACAAGAATCAGATTGCCCAGCGCGTTCGGCTGGGTGTACTGGTGCTAACTTGTGTGTTCCTCAGTTTTTTCGTGCTGTATCTTGTATACATTTCATGGAGGCTGAAAAGTAAGAAAGCGAACGTCTTCTTGAGAAATCCTCAAACACTTCTGTTTGTTCTTGTTCATGCTGTTAATATTGTTTATCATTTCACATTATTGTCAGTATCAATTGCGTCCCTTAGGTAACAGGAAATGATATCCAAATATTCTAAGAATAGCACGATACAGTCTTGTGAAGATTGCAATCCGGTAGGAGGGTGTGGTCTGGAGAATGCTGTGACAGCCGTGATAATGTAGTAGGACGATATAGTCACGAGGAGGTTGTGATCGAGTCGCACGATACAGTCTGGAGAAGGTTGTGACTTTCGTGATAGTGGAGAAGGAAGATATAGTCTGCAGAAGGTTGTGACAGCCGTAATCATTGAAAATGAAGATATAGTCTGGAGAAGGATGTCACAACCCTGATCAATAAGAAGGAAGATATAGTCTGCAGAAGGTTGTGACAGTCGTGATGATGGAGAAGGAAGATAAAGTCTGGAGAAGGATGTGACAACCCTAATCATTAAGAAGGAAGATATAGTCTGCAGAAGGTTGTGATAACCGTGATCATTGAGAAGGAAGTTATAGTCTGGAAAAGGTTGTGACAGCCGTGATCATCGAGAAGGAGGATATAGTCTGGAGAAGATTGCGACAACCGTGATCATTGAGAAGGAAGTTATACTCTGGAAAATGTTGTGATAGCTGTGATCATTGAGAAGGACAATATAGTTTTGGAGAAGGTTGTGACAGCCGTGATGATGGTGTAGAGTGCTGGAGACAGCGGTCGACAGAGTAAGAAAATGTTGGATACTGTGGCAAAGTGCCATAGAAGATTATCAATAGACGAAGTTAATCGAGAACAAAGAGGGAAGATGCCTTTTTGGAAAATAATCGTCTGCGCGCTTGACATTGCACATGATGATGATAAATCAAACTGCTTTCTGTGAAGCACCGACTGATGGTAGTGCAGACAGGTGGCCTAACCGACTTTCTTGCTGTTATTTGTTAAATCGTATCACATTCCTAGTGCCCTAACTTGATTCTTAATATCATAATTTCTCATCCGATCTCTGCTCGTTAATTAGCATCTCAAACTGGTTCCATTATTCCACACTGCCAGCTCCTGTCTCTACTTGCTAATTTAAGTAGTCACTGGTATGTCATCGATGTCGTGCACACTATATTAAGTGAACTCTTGATTTGACTCACTTTATAATGAAAGTGGTATACCCATGGAACCATTCTGCCTGTCAATGTTTCTGGGACTTGGTGTCGAACCAATTACTTCAGCCATGAAGGTCAGGGCTACCACAGACTTTCATCTCCTGGCTGTCTCATCTGTCTACCCTAGTCTCGTCCACACTACAGTCGCTTTAAAAAAGTCGCTTAAAAGTCGACAGGGTCGACTTCATTGCACCGGGTTTTATCCCATATGGCTCGGTCTCTTTCCGCAGCGCGGAAAGCGTCGCACAAAGCACGAATTCCGTAGCTCTAACGACGACCCAGAGGAGTCTCCGAAAAATTTAACTCGTGAACCGAAGAACGCGGTCCGGAATCGAACCCACAACCTTCGGAGCCCTAGTTAAACGGCTTGACCACTTCGCCACGAAGACTCCGAAGACACTACAGTCTCTACGGGAACCACCTGTAATGCAAGGTTGGAGTTCGATCCTTTGCAAGGCATCAGGCTGTGATTAATATGAACTAACATGCACTGAGGGAATGATTGTACCTAGCATAGCATATATAACAGACAGATAGACAGACAGACAGACAGACAGACAGACAGACAGACAGACAGACAGACAGACAGGCAGGCAGGCAGGCAGGCAGGCAGGCAGGCAGGCAGAAAGAAAGAAAGAAAGAAAGAAAGAAAGAAAGAAAGAAAGAAAGAAAGAAAGAAAGAAAGAAAGAAAGAAAGAAAGAAAGAAAGATTTCACTTTAGTATCCACAATTTTCTCTCAGCCAAACAGAACAGACAGACCGGACACAGTGGATCAGAAGACAACAGAACAAGGAGGCCGAGATGTAGTACACACAATAAACCAGCCAGGGATCAAGACGCACAATCAGACGACTCGAGGCCACACAATGACAGGCAACTGGTATGTACTTGAGAAACTGTCAGCGTGGGAGGGGCTAGTCCAGAGGTCAACACGCCAACCTCTGACTCCCGCTGATCTGGGTAGATGCCCATTCTCAAGCTTGTTTGTGGGCAATTAGTTGTACAAGCCCCGTGGGTGTATTTGCCCATCGATATGTGATGGGTCATTTGTGAATATGACGACGGTCGCCTTGACTCTCAGAACATGTTTAGGTCTATTGTAAGTAAACTGGGTCGACCTGGAAGTCCAGATCATTTATTTTAATCCCCTCGACGAACATATGACCACGGGGCCAGTGGGCATAAGCGCAAGCAATTGCTCCACCGCATATTACTGAGTTTGTATGAGGAAATCAACAACAGAGAAAGACATATAAGTTACATGGCATTTTACTGAGTTTGTAAGAGGAAATCAACAACAGAGAAAGACATATAGTTACATGGCATTTTACTGAGTTTGTATGAGGTAATCAACAACAGGTAAAGACAAAATCAAGCAGTAAATGCACAACACATTGTAAACACCAAATATGCACTGATACATCTACATGAAAAACTCTATATGTAAATACAGTAGAAAAACACACAATTAAGCAGTAAATGCACAACAAATTATAAACAAGAAACAAAGAACCAACCGCGATGAAAACATTGCGGCCGAAACAATAAACGAACTGTAAAAAGAAAACAGAAAACAATCAGTAGAAGTACAGGGCAGGGGCACACGAATAGAAATGAAATTAGTGAAACGTAAACATGCAATGAGCCAGTTGAGTCAACGATAAGGAGAAGTAAGTAAAATAGGAGAGCTTTTCTAGAACACAGCCTCAAGTGATAAAATAGGCATTGCGGTTAAAGTCTTCTTCAGCACACAGGCACCATAGTTCTTCATTAACTTCTCGTTGGTTTCGAAGTGCCAATCAGACAGCCATTTGGCTGTAGTGATGTTCATCGTGGTCGACAGACTGTTGGTTGAGTAGCTGGTTGTCTGTGTCTCGTCTGGAAGATCTGAGTTCTATCTCCCCGGCCTGCGTGCAGTAGCTTTCGCTTGATTCCCGGAATGGGTTGCTGATTGAATGAGGTTGGTGTAGAAACTTACTAGCTTAGTGAGGTTGGTGTAGAGACTGTCTCCGCGCCGGTACCTAATGACCATCTTCGCGTGGACTGTGTTGCGGCGCTCTCCATCCCCTCTCTAACCCCAGAATCCAGCGGGGTGTGCCAGGCCGTTACTGCACATATGTACAGGAATATCATAGGGTGTTAGTGAAAGTTAGTTGCATATCCTTTTACAGGACTTCGCAGTCAACTTCAGTATTGCTCGGCTGTTTGTGATTTCTTAGCACGTTTACGCTCAGTAATTTGCCGTTGCTTTCTGAACGACCAGCACTCATACCACTGTATGAAAACCAACGCAAGGAGTCTGCTTCCAAATCTCCCGCAGCTGTTGTTGTTTTTTTTTTTTAATTTCTATGCTGGAGTCAAACTTTTTTGGAATGTTATGAGAAGAAATTGATTGAAGAACTTAGTGACAACTGGCAAGATCGAAGGTAACAGACCAAGAGAAAGACCGAGAGGAAAATACCTGGATGGCTTGGCCACATGGCATGGACGAGACAGGAGCACTGAGCTGATCCACGACGCTGGTGATCGAGTGAAATGGCTAGTCATTACCGCCCACGCTTTCCGGCATGGCACATGATTGATTGATTGTTGCTGGAAAATGAATTGCGTCCGTAACTCCTTCGCCACGGGAAGTAACCAAGTCATTATTGAGCACAACACGTACAGACTGGCTGGATTAGGTCCAGGTCTGTATTGACTCCATGAATCCTCTAGAGCAGTAGTTCTCAACCTTGTTTGGCCCATGCAACCCTTCACCATATGTCCAGAATGTTATCCCCCCCCCTTTCCTATTTCCACCCTATAATCCCCCCCCCCCCCACCGAAACACACACACACACACACCGCCCCTACATAGTATACGTTGAACAGCGGAAGCTAAATTTACTAACACATACTAGAAACTGCCTAGACATCTACATAAAACGTGATTTGTGGGTCTACTTACGTTATAAAACGAATTTCAGAAGGGCGAGAAGTACAGAACCGTAAAGTATGGAGGCAAATACAATATCAAGTAATCGGTTCTTGTATTAATCCATCCATCATGTGCCATGCCGGTAAGCGTGGCGGTCATGTTCTGCCATCTCACTCGATCACCAGAGTCGTGGATCAGCTCCGTGTTTCTGTCTCGACCATGCCACAAGACCAAGCCATCCAGGTACTTGCTTCTAGGTCTTCCCCTTGGTCTGTTCCCCTCGATCTTACCAGTTGTCACCAAATTCTCCAATCCATTTCTTCTCATAACATGCCCACAAAATTTTGACTTAATTCCCCCTCACCCCTGGAAACCCTAAACTTCCCCCTTGGGGGTATCTTCCAACCCCCCCCCCCCCCTCCCCCGGTTGAGAACCATTACTCTAGAGGTTTTAGGTACTATCGGACACTCTGAAATCTGTGGGGAGGCCACACGGACACATTTTCTAAGTGCAAAAGGTGCCATTAATGCCCTCGTTGTGGGAAGGGGTCCCGAATGCAATTCACAATCCCTAACACCGCGTTCGAAACACATCTGCGGGGATATTTGGAAGCAAACCATCTTGCGCTGGTTTTCATAAAATAGAATGAGTTCCGGTAGTTCAGAAAGTAAATGGCAAATGACTGAACAAACAGCTATATCATACTGGGGTTGAATGTAAAATGTATGCAACTAACTTATCCATTAACCTGAGAAGTCGGATTGGATTCGCCTGATGACGAGGGACACTGGTAATAGGGAAAGCGAATCGACACGCAAACATCAGTCTGGTGTATTAGGAATAGTAGCATGTATACGGAATATACGTGAGCTCACGGCGAGCGAGAGCAAACAAAAATGTACCATGGATATTGAGATTTTTCGCCGGCTGTTGAAGATGACGACGAACCGCGTATGGGAATGTCCCGAGTGCTATGATGTCCGTTCTTGACTCAACTCTACTGTACTTTACTCAATTCCACTCCCTTTCACACAACTCCACACAACTTCACTCAACTCCGCTCAACTCCACTCCCTTCCGCACAACTCAACACAACTCTACACAACTGCACAAAACTCCACTCAACTCAATTCAGCTCCACTCGGGTATTGCATTGTCAATAAACTCCAGTCCAATGCAATGATGGTCGGAGTCTTGAAGAGGTTCTCTTAACTTCTCCCGGCTGAGCCTCTATGCGAGCCGAGTGTGCAGCCCTGGGTTGGCAGCCAATAGAATATCTGCGTTGGGGAGCAAATGGAGACGTTTGTTTTGAACCGACCTTCCAAGCTTCATTTACCTTTTAAAATCAACTTCTGACGCAATTGTGCTCCTTGTTCCTATGAATCACATCGGTGTAATTCCAAAGCAATGACAAGACATTGTAAATAGCATGTTTCTGCACTAAAATATACTTTATTGTTTTGAATTTTCTTCCACGCCCATACGCACACACACGCGCGCGCGCACACACACACACACACACACACATACACACTTCTTTGGTGTGAATAACTCTGTCCATAGTCAGTGCTCACGCTACAGTTTCCGGTGTATGCGTAACCGTGTGAGAGCGGGCGTTGTCGTGCACCATTAACATCTTGTGAGAGTAGTACTGGGCGTGTCGATCATATCATGGGTTTCAGTATGTTCACTAGCATGCCATTGTATCGAACACTTATCACAGTTCACACACACACACACACACACACACACACACACACACACACACATATATATATATATATATATATATATATATATATATATATATGTGTGTGTGTGTGTGTGTGTGTGAGAGAGAGAGAGAGAGAGAGAGAGAGAGAGAGAGAGAGAGAGAGAGAGAGAGAGAGAGAGTTTACTTCTATCAGAAGGCCCCATTATCTATACAGCACTAGTATCCTCACGCAACTGATATTATTTACACCCTGCATTGTTTTCTTTCTTCAGAATCCCGGAGAATACATTTCCGAGGAAGGACTAAAATACGTGACCCTGGCAGAAATAAAGAAATGTAGGTGGGGAAAAGCCAAGTCCAGGAAGAAGTCACAGCAGGACAAGACGGAGTACATCGAGCTAGACTTCTCACTGACAGGCAAAATACGTCTCCATGGGGAAGACATTCGTGTGGAAAAAATTTAAATAATGTTAGATAAACTGTGGTCAAAATGTGGTAACACAGGCATTAAAACTCAACACGTAGCACAGCTGTAAAAAAAAAAAAAAACACAGCTTAACAAAATGTAGGACGTTTCAGCGAAATGTTTTCATAGACAAATAACAAGACAAAAGCTACACGTAAACAACGGGTATGAAACTGCACTGACTACATTAAAGGAATAATCCTTGGAATCGTGTGAAATAGCATGGCCGAATGGATAAGAACGCGTGTTCTTAAACACCCGTTCTGCTATTACCGAGGTAAGCGGTTCAACCCCTATACCGGACACCTGGACTAAAATGTTGACCTGTCGTCCTTGACTTGGGGACGTTCATTACAAGTACCTCTGAAGTCGGAGAGGGTTCGTCTGATGGCGAGGAACACTGTTAATGGGGAAAGCTAACCCACGCGCAAAATTCAGTCCATCACTGCTATAAATAGTGTGTATGGACTACGCTTTAGTTCAAAGCGAGCAAGCGAAAAAAAATGTGAAATAAAAACCAGCAGAACTGAGTAAAATCTATAGAGAGAACTAAACAAATCCAAGTGAATCAAGACGTGAGGAAAAGACGCTGGCGGTGAATAGGACACGCACTGAGAATACCTGATAACAATATAAATAGACACTCTCTTGTCTGAAACCCACAAGGCAAACAAAATATCGGGAGACTTAAACACTCATGGACAAGAGAATTACAGACAGTGATAAATAATATTACGAGCACATGGGGGTAGTTGCAGGAGATAGCACAAGATAGAACGGCTGGGCGAGATTTGGGTGAGCGCTTATGTCCTACTGGGGGATACACGGCAGAAGATGCAAAAGTGTAGTGCTTATCTGAGAGGCTCATAGTTCATCATGCCTGCTCTGTGGCGAAGAGGATAAGAATGCAATTCGTAATCCGGCATACCGCGTTCGAAACACTGCTGCCGGCGATTTGGAAGAAGACCGCCATGCATTGGTTTTCATACACTGGTATGAGTGCCGGTCGTTCAGAAAGCAATGGCAAACTACTGAAGGTAAGTGTGCCCAGGAAACACATTTCCCCCCCCCCCCCCATTTTCCAAAACGAAAAAATATCATATTGGCTTCTTGTTGTTCGCTAACACAGTTTGTCGCCGCAAAGCTCAATGTTTTTGTTACTGTATATTGTAATGTAACCATACATTTCGTGTATTTAATTGATTGTAAACAATGAACAGACCAAGGGGAAGACCTAGAAGCAAGTACCTGGATGGCTTGGCCTTGTGGCATGGTCGAGACAGAAACACGAAGCTGATCCACGACTCTGGTGATCGAGTGAGATGGCAGAACATGACTGCCCACGCTTACCGGCATGGCACGTGATGGATGGATGGAAACAATGAAGAAACGGAGATACACAACCACACATGTCTTTAAGCCCTAGGTCTGTGATGTGAAAAGGTCATCGTATGTTGTAGGCCTGCATCCACGGATGAGTGGGTGGCTAGGCCAGTCTTTCCCACACTTAGCGAGACGACGAACACAGAAGTCCTACCCTCGTCCGCCACACCCCTGATATTACCAGCGCAGCTCCCTCTCAACTACATAAACACACCCGCTACTTAAAGGATACGACAGAGATTTATTTGAAAACGAGTTTCTTCTGACGGTCCTCTCAAATTTCTCAGCACTGAATATTGATGTATTTACATACAGTGACAGCCTAAAATAAGTACAACAAGATTTCAGCCGTACAAAGTAATTGAGTGTGCGACTAAACCCCACATGTTCGACTTCCAGTTACGCCAAAGATTCTTCGACTTCTTCTGTCTTCCTCCTGCTGTCCGGGTCATGCTATTCAGCATTAGGCTAGTGTGTCCAACGAGTGGTACACAACAACATAAATAACAGGAGGCGTGGCAGAGAGGTCACGCTGTTCTCCTAGGCTCACAAGGTACCTGGTTTGATCCCTGCGTAAGTCTGGATATTTCTCCAGGAACTCTTGGTATCTAATGTTATCACACGGTTCCCTGACTGTTGGGTAATGAGATCGGAGATCTAGTCTATAGCAAGTTTAAAGAGCTGTGGCTATACAAGCACATTGTGTAGGAATCCAACGGAGATTAATAAACCAACACAGAACTGGTGTCGTGAGCCGCTACTCGCTGCGGGATTTACTGAGGAGGCGATCCGAGCACTTATGTTCTGCATGGTTCAACGTGCGATGAGGATGATCTGTGGACTAACTAACTTTTGGCAAAGAACAGGAAATCCCATATTCAAGTTGAGTCAATTAAAAAATCCCACGCCAGTTGAAAATAGCAAAGAGTAGACCATAAGGTCCCTGCCCTGGCATCATTGATAAGAAAAGTAAACCTACCCACGGGTGGATACCCTGTGTGAGGTCTGTCTAGAAGAAGTAAACCTACCCACGGGTGGATACCCTGTGTGAGGTCTGTCTAGAAGAAGTAAACCTACCCACGGGTGGATACCCTGTGTGAGGTCTGTCTAGAAGAAGTAAACCTACCCACGGGTGGATACCCTGTGTGAGGTCTGTCTAGAAGAAGTAAACCTACCCACGGGTGGATACCCTGTGTGAGGTCTGTCTAGAAGAAGTAAACCTTACATGAAGGCCGAAGTCAGACGCGCTGACCTCCAGGGGGCATACCAAGGTGTGACGCGCTCCTCCCGAAAGAGGAACGAAGAAAATAAAATAGGAAGGGGGCGATTAAGAAGAAGCAGAAGAAGAGGAAGAATAAGAAGAAAAAGAAGAGGAAGATGATGATGATGATGATGATGATGATGATCATCATCATCATCATCATCATCATCATCATCATGACAGTCGGACAGGATTAACAAAGGCTAAGTAACTGTTGTACACTGTTTACATAGGAGTATTAGTGTTTGTTTATTGTTTGTGTGCTGACGAAGGCTCTAGCCGCAACATCCATCTTGTCACTTCTGACCATGTTCTAGTGAAGCTGACCAATTGTACTTTTTGTTTCCGTTGATTTATGTATATCATTAAGCTAAGAAAGAGCAGTCCGGGTAAGGTTGTAGCGTTGGCTGCGTAATAATTGGTGCTTCCGCCAACCAACCTCCAGCGAGATGCGTCACTAGCTATTTTCGCTGTATTCAAGTGTCACTGGTGTCTGCTGTATGTAGTTGGTCAAGTCAATAAATTATCTAACTCCTCGTCCCTTAGTAAATCCCATTGCCGACATTTTATCCACTTACTTCAAGATGTCCTCATTACGTTTCCTGTTTCATCTTGGTACATTAGTCAGTACATTAGCTTGACATTTGCTGGAGGTGTCGAAAGTTGTCCATTCAAAACTCGAGAATGTAAAGATACATGTAGATTATAGTTCTCTTTGTTGTTTGTTTTACCGTAGCAGCCTCTAATGTTCAGTCGTGTGATTGTGTTTTTACTGTAACAATCTCTAGTGAACAGTCGTATGATTGTTTGTGTTTTTTTACACTTGTTTGATTTTACTTTTGCTGTTGAATAAACAAACAACAGTAGTTGCATATCCTTTACAGGTCGTTGCAGTCAACTTTAGCATTTTTGGCTGTTTGTGATTTCTTGGGAATTTTACGTTCAATAGTTTGCCATTGTTTTTTGAACGACTGGCACTCCTACAATTTTATTTAAAAAAAAAAAAAACGCAAGACGGTCTGCTGCCAAATCGCCCGCAGATGTGTTTCGAACACGATATGCGGGATTATGAACTGCTTCCTCAATCGCCTTCGCCACGGAACGGGTTGTTTACTGTAATGACCATAAATGTACAAGTGTATGATTGTATGTTTGCTGTAGCAACGACTGTTGTATTATTGTTTTATTATATGTTTACTGTAACAACCACTGCTGTATAATGTTTTACAGCAGCACTTTTGACAGATTGTCTTACGAAAGACAAATCTAATGTTTTCAGAAAATGTCCTCCAACATTGAGGTCTCAGCACTTCGGGCATGCCTACATATCCCCCGTCTCCCGCAGAAGATGTCCACAATTATCAATACTTGGACACTTGATGACTTATTACGCCTCCGCCTTACTTCCCACAATATTTCCGTGTACCCATTTCAAACTGGTTAGAAATCTGAGCTGAGGTTAATAAAACAAATCCCACTACCGGGAAAGTCTATCACGTGACCACCGGACCTTCGGTCTTGCACTACTGTGGTCAATTAACCAAGATCGCCGTTGAAGTTTTCACCAGCGCAATTTGCAGTCTAGATCTCCTGCCTTTCGTCTCTATTCGCGAATGCTAGAGATCGTGTCTCACTACCAAAACGATGAGATGCAAATGTGATGTCATTAGATGCCATGATTCTTATTCAAATGGTCAGCTCTATTTTAGAATTCGAATACGGTACGTTATAAACCTGGGACGGGTACAGCAAACTCTCATCCATGCCCGATGATGAAAGATGTGAAAGCATACACCTGCAGTTTCCGGTTAAGAAAAGAGGCAGGAATCGTCTGGAAAAGTCACTATGACCATCTTATTTTATATCAAGAGCTCTATGTTGGTGCAGTTTCGGGAAAGCGGCGAAACTGTGACTCTGCCCGATACTGAAGCCCGCGATACGATTGACTCGCCGAGTACTTCTCTCAAAAGAAGTATTGTTGATGCACGACAATGTCTGCCCTCACACGGCTACGCATACAATGGAAATACTACGTGCTTTAAAACTGGACGCCTTGAAACATTTAGCTTACATTTCAGACTTGGTGCTATAGGACTTTTACTTTTATGGACTCTTGAAAGAACATTTTTGGGGGTTCAGAGGTTTGCAAATGACAAAGAGGTAGCAAAGGTGGTGGAAAATTGGTTTACGGCCACACACAAACACCTGTTCCAAGAAGGCATCAACAAGCTAGTGAATAGGTGGACCAAGTGTTTTCAGGCAGGGTGAACTATGTTGAGGAATAACACACAAAATTTCCGATTCGGACTATTGTAAAGAAACGTTATTAGTAAAATCTATGTTACTTAATTACTTCCCCTACTTTAAAATGGTTGCGTCTGAAAAAGTGAAACTAACACACAGAGAGCTGATGTAACAATTCTAGTAGAGTGAGTGAATACAGTAGTAGTGTAAGAGTGAACATAACACCGAGAGAACTGATGTAACACTTCTAGTAGAGTGGGTGAATATAGTAGTTGTGAAAGAGTGAACATAATACCGATAGAGCTGATGTAACAATTATAGTAGAGTGGGTGAATATAATAGTAGTGAAAGAGTGAACATAACACAGAGAGAGCTGATGTAACAATTCTAGTAGAGTGGGTGAATATAGTAGTTGTGAAAGAGTAAACATAACACCGAGAGAGCTGATGTAACAATTCTAGTAGAGTGGATGAATATAGTAGTTAGGGAAAGAGTGAACATAATACCAATAGAGCTGATGTAACAATTATAGTAGAGTGGGTGAATATAATAGTAGTGAAAGAGTGAACATAACACAGAGAGGGCTGATGTAACAGTTCTAGTAGAGTGGGTGAATATAGTAGTTGTGAAAGAGTGAACATAATACCGATAGAGCTGATGTAACAATTATAGTAGAGTGGGTGAATATAGTAGTTGTGAAAGAGTGAACATAACACCGAGAGAGCTGATGTAACAATTATAGTAGAGTGGGTGAATATAATAGTAGTGAAAGAGTGAACATAATACCGATAGAGCTGATGTAACAATTATAGTAGAGTGGGTGAATATAATAGTAGTGAAAGAGTGAACATAACACAGAGAGAGCTAATGTAACAATTCTAGTAGAGTGGGTGAATATAGTAGTTGTGAAAGAGTGAACATAATACCGATAGAGCTGATGTAACAATTATAGTAGAGTGGGTGAATAAAGTAGTTGTGAAAGAGTGAACATAATACCGATAGAGCTGATGTAACAATTATAGTTGAGTGGGTGAATATAATAGTAGTGAAAGAGTGAACATAACACCGAGAGAGCTGATGTAACAATTATAGTAGAGTGGGTGAATATAGTAGTTGTGAAAGAGTGATCATAATACCGATAGAGCTGATGTAACAATTATAGTAGAGTGGGTGAATATAATAGTAGTGAAAGAGTGAACATAACACAGAGAGAGAGTGTCAGAGTCTTGCGTAGGGCAAGATAAGTAGCTCGTTTTCTGGCAAGTGTGAAGCAGTATCAAACTATCAAATCACACGAAGTGAATATCCGAAACTGTTATTTACAAGCTTTATTTACGCGCTGCATTCATTATCGCACAGACATCGTGCAATGACAATCCATAGCAATCATTACAGCATGAACAATATCAATACAATACATAAGGATACATGCAATCAATATATATATATATCACTTACACGCCAAAATGCTCAAGCGTTCGAACCAGTCTCCCACTGTCACACAGGCTCGCTCTCAATGCAGATTCAAAACCACTCGCAGACTCATGCGACCTGTCCATACAAACGCCTAACACGGTCTGCCTGGCCTTTCGTTCTACACGCTAGTCGGCGCTCTAGTCAGCTGGTGTGACCCCTGCAAGGTTCACGGGGTGTACCGCTGACCAGCGGTTATCTTAGCGTCGCTCAGTTGCTGTGCTTGGCTGCTTATACGGGCGTCGTCGAAGACGCCGCATTCCCTCTGTAGTGTTTAACATCACTCAGGGTTGCGCGCTGTTATGTCGCCTGGCGTTGGCACAGCCAACGCGTCGCAACCTCAGATGTGAGACTTTGACACTCTCCACACCCCTTTTTCATGAAAGGATTATACATAGGTGTTATTAAACTTGTCAAAATCGAACATTGTATTTCGTCTACATAACTTACTAGTTATTATAAATATATACAGGTGAATAGTAGACAATATGTATACAACAATTATGTTGCACCATGAAGTACAACAGTCAAGTACAATCTATTTGATGGACATCACCTCGCTGTGACACAGCTAGTCCGGTAGGTCACGGCTAAACTGGCCCCTACTTCCACAACCAAGAACAAAAATACTAAAATCATCAGGTTAAACTGTGAGCATCTTCCTCTGAGATAGCTCCATCATCAGACCTCTGTTTAGAGTTTCTAATGAAGGTCAACAGTTTTGGCAATATTTTGTCCATATGTAAATGACGTCACATTGACGTGTTATCTATCAAGTACACATGTTAATGGTTACAATACATATTTACACATCACCAAGAATTTAGAGTACTGTCCCTTGGTTATTATACAAAAAATTTAGGAACAATAATTTATCGTCGTTTACATGACATAAATTATCACTACAAATTTATTTCTTAGTGTCATAATTTGATACTTATTGACAAATGTGCACAAAAAGTCACGTTTGTAAAGAAGTAATCAAGTTACGATGCTGAGATTACATATTATAAAGATCGACATATACAATTCCGTATATGGAAATATTTTAAATCACATTTTAATACAATCGTCATAAATTTATAGACTTTTTAGTGTAGTCTGCTAACTTTTAAATTAATATGCAAAAAATACCGGAAGTATACAGCTGTGCTATTTTGCACATGTGTTGTGGTGTCATTCACACAACGTTGTTCCGTTCTGGATGGATATTATATAACCGGAGTATTAGTTGTTACTATCAGCAGTTGGATCGTTTCTTCCGCCTTCTGCTTGGATTGTAATGTCACAGTCTTCTTTCGTACCTTGTTAAAACGTCTTGGACACATCGGTCAGGATACATTCAGGATTACTTCACGCTGTAGTGGCTTGGTAAGTTCCTGGATCCTGTAGTGTTGTCCAGTGACACTTGTCTTTGTAGTGTCTGGTTGTTACAATATTTATGTATTTACAATAATATTCACATTCTTTCTCATACCTTACAGTTATACAACACATTAGTTTACATAATAATGATTCTATTCTTTCACATATCTCACAATTATACACGCATTCATTCGCATAATAATGATAATAATAAGAATCCAAATATGTACATAAGTTATATACATTGGGAGATACAATCTACCCCATCACATTGTTGTACACATCGTTACTGACACATTGTCACAATTGGCTGTGGTACTGAGCACTATCTACGTTGCAGTTTTATACACCCTCTGCACTGTGCTCTGGTGTTGACTGGGTATTAGGTTCGTCGTATGGGCATCTCGCCAAAAGATCTGTAAGACAGTTTTGGGAACCCTTTATATGGTTAATCTCATAGCTATAGTCCTGCAGAAGAAGGGACCATCTTGCCACCTTGCTGTTACTTGGCGTTCCTCTGGTAACAATTGTCAGCGGGCTATTATCTGTTTCAATAATGAAATGTTTACCTAAAAGAAATCTAGAAAGTTTACGTACCGAAAATACCATGGCAAGAGCCTCGCGTTCCGGTGTATTGTAATCCGGTGTATTCGCTGGTGTTCAGTTTTCGAGAGACGTAGTATACTGGGTACAAGATTTGGTCGTGTTCCTGGAGAAGCACACCTCCAATGGCTACGGAGCTCGCGTCACATCTTAATCTAAAAGTAATATTCAAATTTGGCAATTTTAGAATAGGTGCTCTAGAAAAATATGAAAGAATCTTCGTAAATGCTGGCCTCAAACATTCGCTGTTCACTATAACATTGGGATGTTTATTTGTTAGTAAATCAGTGAAACATTTGGTCAATTCAGCAAAATGAGGAATAAATTGTCTATAATAGTTTAAAAGACCTAACACACTTCGCAACTGTTTTTTCGTTGTCGGAAGCGACAATTTCAAAATTCTAGACATGATGTTATCGTCAGTTGATATAAAACCATTTGAGATCTTATAGCCCAAAAATAATATTTCCTGAAAGGCTATATCAACTTTGGAAGGTTTTACAGTCAGTCCATGATGTCTAATCCTGTCAAATGTCTGCTGTAGTGCTGTTATGTGATCTGTCATGTCCTTTGTGTGTATGCAAATGTCGTCCATGTACCAAATGATGTTAGCAATGTCTGTCAAAAGAATTCTTGTCATTCTGACGAAGGTAGCCGGTGCATTGGCTAATCCGAAAGGTAGTTTACACCATTCGTATAAACCCCACGGTGTGGCAAATGCAGTCAGATGTATACTGTCAGGATGTACAGCTATCTGCCAGTAACCTTTTGTCATGTCAAGTTTAGTAAAATAACGTGAGTCAGATAGTTTAGTCAGGATGTCTTCACAGTTGCTCATTGGTTCTAAATCCAACTGTGTAATGCTGTTGAGCTTACGATACTCCACACAGAGTCTGATAGTTTTGTCCTTTTTCCTTACTAAAACTATTGATGAACAAAAATGAGATTGTGGACGTCGAATGATATGATTTGCTTCTAGATCAATGATTTCTTGATGTAATTTTTCCTTATAGTGTATAGGGATAGAATACGGTCTACACTTGATAGGAATGTCGGATGTCAAGATGATTTGGTGCTGAACTAAATCTGTCTGTCCCGGGCTGTCAGAAAAGATCGTCTTGTACTCTTGTATCAGTTGTCTGCAACTGTCCGTCTGTGTCTGCGTCAGTTTAGGATTTACCTTAATGTCCTGTAAGTTGGTCGTTGTGTCAAGAACTGGTGTCGGTATCTCATCAGTGTCGTTGTCGTCCGTCTGGTCCACTATGGTGGTGCCTGCTGCAGTTTCTACTTGGTCGTCTTGCCTGTGGTAATATGGTTTGAGCATGTTAATGTGGAAAATTTTGTGTTTGTCCCTAACTGCAATTTCGTAATCTACCGTCGAAATTTGTCGTAGTACTTTGAACGGTCCTTGCCATGAGTCAGTGAGGAGATGTCTATCACTTGGCAAAAGAAGGAGAACGTCCTGTTCTGGTGTCAGTGTAATAGTTCTATTTCCTCTGTTAGCATATTGTCGGTAGATAGCTCCTGATTTTTGGAGAGCTTCTTTAGCTAACACACATGATTTCATAATTCTGTCACGCAATGATGTTACATGTTCATATGACGAAATGGGTTTAGGTAAAGTTGTACTTTCAGTCAACATAGATTCATACAAAGATAATGGGCCGCGTGGTTGTGCACCATATAACATTTCAAATGGTGAGAACCCAGTGCTGGAATGGGGCACTTCCCTATATGCAAACAAAATTGCAGGCAGATAAGTATCCCAATCTTCAGGGTGTTCTTGGGTTACTTTAGAGAGCATATGTTTCATATCGCCGTTAATCTTTTCCACGATACCGGTCGAATGCGTGTGATAGGGACTGTTGAAGCATTGTTTAACCCCCAACATCTTGGTAATGGCTTGTGTAGCTGAGGCAATAAACTGGCTACCCCGATCTGAAAGGATGGTGTCAGGGAATCCTACCCTCGCAAAAATATGAAAGAACACTTCCATGATATCTTTGGAAGTTATGTTCTTCATTGGAATTGCTTCTGGCCAACGACTGCATAGATCAATGAGTGTTACAATGTACCTATTACCTCTCGATGTTACATGGTTAAGAGGACCAACTATATCGACCGAGACCTTTTCAAACGGTCTACTAGCCAAATCAGTAACTTGCAATTCAGCTTGTGGGTGTTTACCCTTTTTGACAAGCTTTTGGCAGATGTCACACGATCTGCAATACTGTTTGGTATCGTTGCAAAACTTAGGCCAATAAAATTGAGTAAGTAACCTTGCTTTAGTTTTAGCATACGCCATGTGTCCTGCAAAGGGTATGTCATGAGCTATATTCAATGCTTGCTTGCGGTTTTCTAACGGTAGCACTGTTTGTTATATAGTGCTGGCACCTTTGGTGTAGTACCGTTTTAGAATTCCGTTCTTCAGAGCAAAGTACCATTGAGCATTCTTTGCTACTCTTAGCTTTTGTCCTACAAGTTTAAAATACTTATGCAAAGATCGATCGGCTTTCTGAGATGTTATAAACTTCTCCCTAGTTGTCTCAGGAGATGTTACAACTGGACTTACTCGTTGTAAAGCCTCTGTCTGATCGATTTGATCTTGCATCTGTGCAGTCGATCTAGTTACTGCATTCATTACATCACAACGATCATTCTCATCACACGTTGATGTCACATTCACATAATTACATGTATGTTCTGGCGAAGCCAGATTGGCATTTGTACATTCAATTACAGGTGGTAATACATCATGAATGGTGATTTGTGATGAAGGTGAAATGGTAGTATCAATATTATAAATGACAGTTGATGTAATACTGTCATGTGGCATGTCATTCACTTCAGGAAGGTTTCCAATGATAACATCGCAACAAGGATTGGTTAATGCTGCGCATTTAACCTTTCCTGTAAGGAATGGTGTAGTTATATATGCCCATGCAAGTGGATATTTCTCTATGTTACCTGAGAACGTCCTGCATGTGACATATGTACCACTATATTGTGATGGTAAAATGTAATCTCTCTTCACGCCAATGAGTGTACTCCCGCTATCACGTAAAACTGTAGCAGCTCTACCATTAACATACCCCTGGTGGATGTTTAGTTTACCTTGGGAGTTTACTACAAAATTGGCCTCCTCATTGGTAACAGGTATAGAATGGCCGCATGTTAACACGCCATCCTCATGAAATTGATCACAAATGGTACATTTTTCATGATGGAACACATCAATGGAATGTGCTGAGTTTACTGGGTGATCTTGTACACTTTCATCTTCTGAAGAAGAACTGTCAAACATGGCTGCATTGGCCTTTCTGGTCATTGCCTTGCCCTTACAATCCCTACGCCAGTGACCAAAAGCTTTACACAGATAACATTTGGTAAGACTTCTGTAGTTCTTCCTTTCTTTATCTTGCTTAGAAATGTAGTTCTGCAAGTAAACAGTGTACCCAGGATGTTGGTCACACATATCATTTTCATTGTGTGATAGTTGGCAATATCTGCACTGATAAAACTTCTCTGCAGCTTGTTTATATGGTCTTTGTTTGTTATTTGACCTTGACTGATATTTGCCATATGTAGCTGCTGCTACAAAGTCTGTGCTGGTCAGACTACTAGAGAAACATTGCTTATTGGCTGCAAAATAACCAGAGCCACGACTTTCAATCTGTTGGACACTTTCACACTGACATTCCAACAAAAATTTAGAAAATGGGGGTGGGAGAGATGTGATAATCTTATCTCTCAACATAAGATCAACTAATTTGTCATAACTTCCATTTACTTTGGCTGCTGACAGCCATTTAGAAAAAATATTCTGAATTTCTGAGATGTAATCAGAGAACGTGTGTGTAGGCTTAGGCGATAACTTCCTAAACTGTTCTCTATAACCTGATTCATCCAGTAAAAAATGTGACATAATTTTCGTCTTAATGTACAGATAATCTTCTTTCAGGTCATTTGGAATCGACTCTATGACTTTCAGTGGTTCCTCAGAAAGACTTCTTACATATACTATACCCCATTCAGGTTTTGGAATTTTATAATGATCCATGACAAATTCAAAATTTTGGGTGAATGCTGCTATGCAATCCCCTGTGTTGTAACTTTTAATCAGACCTTGGTATTTCTTGTAAGGTTGATCTTTGTCTGTTTCTCTATTATTTTTATCTTTAGAAGATTCAGCTTTTAGCTGTTCAATTTTCAGTTGTGTTTCTTGCTCTTCTCTCTTGCTTTGGGCTAAGATCTCAGCTTGCCTCACTGCAGCTTCTGACTGTTTTAGAGCAGCTTCTGATTGTGCCTGTTGAAGCTTAGAGCAACTTCTGCTTGTGCCTGTTGAAGCTTTAGAGCAGCTTCTGAGTCCTTTAGAGCAGCTTCTGATTGTGCCTTTAACGCTCTTTCGGCCGCTCTTTCATCTCGCTCCCTAATTTGCTCTTGTTTCAAGAGATATTCTGCATATTTACTTTCACTCCATGCTCTCAATCCCTCACCAGACATATTCATTTTTAAACCCATTTCAATGAAATCGTTTAAAGAAGACATGATGAACAATACGTATGATGAAATGAATATAAACAAAATTACTTATGGTGTTAGTAATTTACAAATATTTCTAGCACAGTTGATGTTTGAAGCCAGACTAACGAAAGTATAAAGAGGAATGAAAAAAATTTTATACTCAAGTAATCCTTGGGCAATGTGCTGTTCAGTGGTGCTCGAAATCACACTGGAACGTCCTTCGGGTTGACGCACAAAAAAAAGTTTGAAGTTCACAAGGTTCAGGAAAAGTTGACCCAAAAAACCTGTACTTTTGAAACTAAACGAAATTAGAACGTTTGTAAATGTATGGTGTATGTAATGTCACTGAAGTCTGTATAGGTTTGTATGCTGTCACGTATTATTGTTAGTCGTTACCACACTCAACAACTTTCACGCTCACACTAACCCTACTCAATGACATTCAAGGGCACGGCCACCATTTTGGATTTTAGGTACAAAATTGGTTGAATTTGGCGATAAGTCTGAAGACGCCTCGGTTGGCTTCAAATAATGTCTTTACACTTATAATTTAATGAAATCAACACTATTTAACCGTTACTTTACCCTAATCTATGACTTGCGCACTTCTATCAACATCTTCACATTCGATTCAAAAACTCGGACCAAAAAAAATCTACAAGTTCGCTTTCAGTTCAAAACCCGGACGAGAAACCCACGTTCGCATTTGTCAGAGTCTTGCGTAGGGCAAGATAAGTAGATCGTTTTCTGGCAAGTGTGAAGCAGTATCAAACTATCAAATCACACGAAGTGAATATCCGAAACTGTTATTTACAAGCTTTATTTACGCGCTGCATTCATTATCGCACAGACATCGCGCAATGACAATCCATAGCAATCATTACAGCATGAACAATATCAATACAATACATAAGGATACATGCAATCAATATATATATATCACTTACACGCCAAAATGCTCAAGCGTTCGAACCAGTCTCCCACTGTCACACAGGCTCGCTCTCAATGCAGATTCAAAACCACTCGCAGACTCATGCGACCTGTCCATACAAACGCCTAACACGGTCTGCCTGGCCTTTCGTTCTACACGCTAGTCGGCGCTCTAGTCAGCTGGTGTGACCCCTGCAAGGTTCACGGGGTGTACCGCTGACCAGCGGTTATCTTAGTAGATCGCTCAGTTGCTGTGCTTGGCTGCTTATACGGGCGTCGTCGAAGACGCCGCATTCCCTCTGTAGTGTTTAACATCACTCAGGGTTGCAACCTCAGATGTGAGACTTTGACAGAGAGCTTATGTAACAATAGGAGTAGAGAGGATGAATGTAGCAATAGTGAAAGTGTGAAAATAGCGCCAGAAGACCTGTTTTAACAATTCGTGTAGAGTGTGCGAATGTAGAAATAATGAACGAATAGACAAACAGCTCTGGTACATGAAAGTAAGGATGAAAGTACCGGTGCAAAGTATGTTTAAAGAATATTTAAAATTTGAAGAGATAGGGGAGTAAATACATAGAGAGAAAGAATGGAATCCGGTGAGAAGAAAGGAAGAGATGTTGAGATACACAGAGGGATGCAGACGTACAGATAGATACAAGGTGATAGGCAGGCAGTCGGGCAGGCGGGCAGGCAGACGGACACAGACAGACAAACAGACAGACTGAACGAAGGACTGACAGCCAGTCAAACAAACAGTCAAAACCAGATAGACAGACGTGTGGGTGGGTGGAAAGACAGACAGACAAAGACAGACAAATAGACGGGCGGAAGTACGGCCAGAGATATAGATTACGGAATGACGGGTATACAGACTGATAGACGGGCGGAAGGACGGACGGATAGATGGAATTGGAGAGTTGGATGGATGAATATATATGGAGAGATACGGAAAGACAGAGAGAGAGAGAGAGACAGAGAGAGAGAGAGAGAAATAGAGAGTGAGAGAGAGAGAAAGAAATAGAGAGTGAGAGAGGGAAAGAAGGAGAGTGTGGGTGGGAGAGAATTAGAGAGTGTGAGAAAGAATGAAAGGGAGAGTGAGAGAGAGTGGGTGGCAGAGAGTGAAAGAGAGAAAAAAATAGAGTGTGTGAAAGAAAGAAAGAAAGAAAGAAAGAAAGAAAGAAAGAAAGAAAGAAAGAAAGAAAGAAAGAAAGAAAGAAAGAAAGAAAGCCATCACTTGTAAGAAGCATTTGAGCAGCATATAGTAATATACATCAGTATAAAGCAAAATAAAGAAAATGAGAAGTGAGAAATAGCTATTAGACAACATAGAAGAAAGAACAGATTTGAACCCAACTCTACTATGGTCTTTCACAAAACCACTATGGAACAATTAACAGAGAGAAAGAAGCTTTACAAGATAATATTAACTTTACCACATTGTCAAGGTCTAGTCTTTTTATATCAAATTACAATGTTCAGCCTTTAATAAGCAATAAATTGAGATGATAACTATATTGTTTTCTAGTGCACTTCTCTCGCTGCTATTTCTTTGGTTGGGATATTTCTTTCTTGTTCCCGGTGTTAGTCATCACATAAGAAGCACTCACTTCCTGCTTGACGTTGTGCTGTTCCTGTTCGCTAGATGATTAGTATGTTCGCCCCACACAGACTTGAAGGGAATAATCAAGTTTCATAGTGCATATTAAGAAGAGTTTTAAACCAAGAGTGGAGTTAAATAAGGTTGTGTGCTTTCTGCCACCCTCTTTGAAATATACTTTTAACGTATGTTGAAAATTGTCTTTCGTAATCAGATGGCGGTATTTATAGTCAGAAGGCAACCTCTACAATGCTCAGAGATTGAAGGCCAAGACTAAGATTAGGTGGGTACTGATCAGAGAGTTACTTTTTGCAGATGATGCTGCAAATACGACCCACACTGAGGAAGAATTACAATGTCTACTATCTGTATTCTCCTATGCCTGTTTTATGCATTTGGGTTAAAATCACCACACACAAAAATAAGACACAGATTATGACGCAAGGCGCAAATGGGGTACCATCAATCTTTATTGACTACGTATGGCTGGAGATAGAAGCCCATTTTGTTATATCTAGGATCAGAGGTCAACAATGAATTATCCCTAGATCAGGAAATCAACATCAGGATTGGTAAGGCAGCAACAACAACGAACAGGTTAACAGAAAGAGTCTGGGAGAATAGGAAGCTTCATGCGAAGACAAAAGTACTTGTCTATCAAGCCTGTGTCCTTAGCACTCTTGTTTATGGCAATGAAATCTAGTCAATTTACACCAAGAGAAACGTTTAAACAGCTTTCATATGCGGTGTCTGCGAAGAATACTTGGTATTGCGTGGCAAGACAAAATCACAATTACCGAAGCATTGGAAAGATCTGCTTATGTGACGGTTTGCTCCATGCTCAGTTTTCGTAGACTTAGATGGGTAGGACATACTGGGATCATCAACGACGGTAGAAAACCAAATGACATGTTGTTGTTGTTGTCGTTGATGTTGTTGTTGTTTTTTTTTTTTTTTATTTGTTTGTTTGATCTTTTTTGTTTGTTTGTTTGTTTGTTTGTTTGTTTGTTTGTTTGATTGTTTGTTTGTTTGTTTGTTCGTTTTGGTGGGGTGGGGGTTCCGATTACAGATAGATAATTGATCTCAGGGTCGGTCTCTACTTCGATACAATGATGTGTGTAAGCGAGACGCGAATGATACAGACATTGAAATTGCACCTTTGGAGCAAAGTGCCGCTGATCGCGTTGCGAGAGGGGAAACGATTAAGAATGGGATACAGACAAAGGATTCAATGATTGCAGCAATATCAGACACAGAACGTGTGAGACGTCAGACGGTGCGTGATGTTGGAAATGACCATGTGTTCACTCGCTCCCATTGTGGACAAACATTTACCGCGCGAATTGGTCTGTTCAGTCACATTCGCTACCGTCATGGGTAATAATTATTATGTCGTTCTTTTTTTTTTTTTTTTTTAAGGACAATGTAACAGTCTATCGACTGACAAGACGTATCGTTTACAGACCGTTCTATTTCCTGTTTACTGTATACAAGTGATCGTGGGAGTAGCGTCAGTGTGGTGGCTAGACACTCGTCTGCCGTCGCCGGTGATCAGAAGTTACATCCACATTGGGTTGGAATCGAATTTCAAGAGTGAGCAGGTCGATCCAGCTTGCGATGAGTTCCAGGAATTATATTTATATCGGGCATATATATATATATATATATATATATATATATATATATATATATATATATATATATATATATATATATATATATATATATATATATATATATATATATATATTATTGTCGGGCTCCCGTGTGTTGCCGGGGCCCATAAGGGAAGCAAAGAATAGCAACACTGTAGCCTACCACGCATGTCGTAAGAGGCGACTAAGGAGGCTTGATGGTTCCGTCGCCCTGCTACTGAGTGAGTGCGTGGCGCGACACTGTGAGCTGTGAGTTTCGTGACTGCATGTTCGGAGCGATGGCAGATGGCTATGTCCCAGAGTTGACCGGTTTTTGCCTTATGCAGAAATGCGTGGCTGCTGGGCTTCTGGTTGACTGCCACTATCATCGACGATGAACTGTATTTCGTGGACTGTGTGGGTGAACATCTAGGAAACATCCAGATGGGAATATTGCTTCCGATTCCATCAGAAATGAACTGGGTGTTTTGTGGGGGACTATTGTGTTGACATTCTGGCGGCGGCATTATGCACAGTGTATCTGTGCGGGTTGTTGTTTGTCGAGACTCCTGTCTTTTTCACTTTTCACATTGGGCAGTGGGGAGCGTTTTGTGTGATATTCACTGGCACAGGAACGGAGCAAAATGGGAACGACCCGTTGCTGTGAAGTTGGAACCGCGACTAACTAACTAACTAACATATTTATATCGGGGCAGTGTGTGTGAGACTGGCCATATCACTCACGTTTAATCTATAAACATGTAGATCTAGCAACATAAGCCCCATGTCAATTGGGGTCATTTTTGTTACTATACGTTTGATAGTTCTACATTTGTAAATTCTTTACATTTATTTAGGAAAAGTCTCATCAAGGCCTATCTTTCTTAATTAAATTGTTGGCCGTTTAAGTGGCTTATGTTATTTGCCTCAATACATTCTGTGCACATCGATACATCCATTTTTAATGCAGCCTTTCTGAGCCACAATTTCCAGTGTTTGTTTGCTGGGTTGTTTACATGTTTACTTAGTTGTGTCTGTTGTTTTATTTATTATTATATTCAAAGAATCTCTGCCCGTCTAGCGTTCTGGCCATTTTTACCTCCATTCTCTGAGTTTTCTTCTTGCAATCATCATCATATGCCATGCCCGTAAGCGTGGGCGGTCATGTCTCAGCTCAGTGTTCGTGTCTTGATCATGCCACGTGGTCAAGCCATCCAGGTATGGGAGCCCCTGTTCACACAATTTTGTGAATAGTACGAGACACTAATCACAAAAATTTGTGTTTACTACCGCCGTCGATTGGCTTCAGAAGACTCTATTATTCTCTCTTCTTGTCTGTTTTTTTTTTTTTTTTTGCAAGTTATTTTTCTTCAAACCTCACAAAGACGATATTTGTCGACAAGGACGCACTCTACGTACAGTGATATTTTATTTGGCAAATAAAATTCACGTTAAACAAAGACATCTATTGGATCCATCGATTCCGACACTCGATCACTCTGTCGCTGCCTGGGGGAGGGGGGGAGGAGGCTGAGCTCCCCACCCCGACAGCTTCTGCAGATCTATAAAGCACACGAGTTTCTCAGTTGTTAGTTCGTAATGTTTCGTATCTTTTATTTAAAATTTAAAAATAAAGAAGAAAATTGCCTATGGGGAGTGAACCCTAGTCTCCCGCGTGACAGGCGGAGATGCTAACCACTACACTACCGAGAACCCCATTAAATCTCCACAAACATTAATAATGTAGTGAATCGGGTTATGCTTCCGAAAAGGGGCTCGTACTATTCACACAATTTTTTGACTAGTCACTCCGTTCAGGCATTTACTTCTCTGCCTTCCTCTTGTTCTTTTCCCTTCAATCTTGCCAGTTGTCACAAAGTTCTCCAATTTATTTCTTCTCATAACGTAACCAAAATATGTTGAGTGTCTACGTCTAATTTATCTAATCAGTTTACGATTTTCATTTCTCTCTTGTAGGACTTGGTCACTAGTTTTTATGTCTGTCCATGGTATTCTTTGCATTTGCCTCAGAAACCACATTTTCACAACCATCAGATGTTTTTCAGCCTGTTTTCTCATTGTCCACGCTTCACGTCCATACAAAAGCACAGGTTCTATGCAGCACCTCAACACTCATTTTCTCCTTGCAAATGACATCTTTTTATAGTTCAGTATGTTTTCCATCTTGTATTAAATTTTTCATTTGTGTTTTGTTTAGTCTTACTTCAATTTCTTGTCTATTTCTAGTTCCTATTGTAGCAGCTTTATCTGCTGTTTCATGGCCGGCTGTCCATGTCGTGACAGAGCCCATGCAATGTTTACCCGACAGCCTTGTGCTTCCAGTTGTCCAGTTAGAAATGTGCCAGGTAACCAAGCGACGTTAAGTGGGACGGGACCAACCAGTCGCTGCAGCCGATTTCTGGCCAACCATTGGGTGATGACCTGAACTGAGCCACAGCTGTTGGAGCCGTCTGAGGAGGGACCAATCAAGTGGCAGGATAACAATGAGCTTGAATGGAACGAGCTTTGTCAATGAGTTCCGTTTATTAAATCAAGATAGTGCGTGTGTATGCGCGCGCATATGTGAAAAAGCAGGGAGGGGCGGCACATTTGCACACAGACTCAAGTGTGATAAAAGAGAGATAATTCTAGTAAAGCCAATCTTTCTCCGAATTGTGCGACGTAAAGCTTAATGGTTTTATTCTTAATCATGCCACTTTGAAACCTCTGTTTGATCTCTGTAGCCAGTGTTCCCGTCACTTCACTTGATAGTCTCCCATTGTCCAGGGATCCACCCAACTTTGCTATTCGTTCTGTTTCATCCTTGACGAGGATGGTACCCTCCAATCCTAATCACATCCAATAACTATATTTGAGACCAGTTTCTTGAGAGGTTTTCTCTATTCGTGTTTTTCTTTCTGCCAATGATTTCTCTCTCTCTCTCTCTCTCTCTCTCTGCTGCCGCCTCAACTGCTTACATAGTCAGCTGGGGTTTTGGTCGGAGAGGTTATATTTGTGTTGATCCCTTGCTATGTTTTCGTCCGTCGTTGATGGTTCGTTGCGAGTCTGTTCTTTTGGTATGTAGTCCACTGCAGGATTATCAAGCGTCTCTAGGTAAGAACCCAGGTGTTTTGTTCGTGTATGTGTATATTTTCATCATTATGTTCTTGTGACCCTCTGATACAATGTTCGATAGAAACGTTCGCCTGTTTTGTATTCTTATTGATTAACTGACTGATTGATTGATTGATTGATGGATTGATTGATTGATTGATTGATTGATTGATCGATCGATTGATTGATTGATTGATTGATTGATTGATTGATTGATTGATTTAGGAACCGACATCACAGCATTCGGGGCATTCCCATAAGCGCTCCGTCCCCATCCTAAGACGCCAACGAAGAGATCCAACACCAATAGTACCAGCAGCAATCTGATTATATGTCCATCTGGCCTTTCCTCCGAGCGTCGAGCATCGGCCAGATCCCCTCGCCACTCCTCGCTGTCTCATTCTTGCCAGACCATGGTGATCCATTTGCTCCTCCGAGGTGTACACGTGCTCCCACACGGCCTTATTCTTATTTTAATTCGTCGAGCTTCGTGGTCATTGTCTGTGTGATCTGGTCATACTCCAGTCTAAGTTCGCCAGCAAACCCCCTTTTATCAATACCTCTCTAGTCGTTGCCTGCTCCGTGGCAAAGGTGTTACGGATGCAGTATGTAATCCCGCATATCGCGTTCGAAACACATCTGCGGACGATTTGGCAGCAGGCCACCTTGCGTTTTTTAAAATAAAATAGTATGAGCGCCGGTATTTCAGACATCAGTGGCAAACTACTTGACTTAAATCTGCCCAGGAGTCACGAACAGCCGAAAAATGCTGGGCTTGACAGCTTGTCCTGTAAATGATATGCAACTAACTTCTAGTCCTTAGAAGGACTCACTGGTTGAGTTCGTGTCTTTCTTCCCCCGGGTAACTGCGGTTTTCTCAGTCTGTCACTTTCCTACATCGCGTGTCATGTTCAGGACAACCTGGCCCATCTTGTCTTCATATTGTTGCCTTGACCTGGTGTCCGTGGGATCGTGCATTTGTGCAAATGTTTGTTGGGTTCTCAAGACAGAGAATCGTCTAAATTAGTCGTCCTCTTACTACGTTTTGGTAGGCTGCTATTGCCTAGAGCTCATCAATAATACTCACTTGTTGTTTCCTACCAGTTGTTTATTTAATATAAACCTGTTGTCGGCATCTGTGTAATTGATTGTTGTTACATACATTGATTACTTGTTCCATACATTGATTGTATATTCTATACATTGATTGTTTCTTCCAGACATTGATTGTATGTTCCATACATTGATTGTGTGTTCCATGTACGATCTTATCCCACAATCATGTATTACATTTAAATGCTGCGTGCCCTTTGCAGCACAATGCAATCAATCCCCACCCTAAACTGATATACTAGACAATTTTACGGTCAGTTTTTTGTTTTTGTTTTTTCCTCATTGCCTTCTGAACGAGAAATCAACGTTGAGGTCCAACTGATCGCATTAGGGAATGAACTTTACCCCGACATCAGCGCACCGGAAGTGTAAACGCAAGCGCAATCAGCCCCACTGGGACGCAGACTTCTATACTCATGTAGCATACGTCACACACACAAATCTAAAACACTAGTCCCCTAGCAGGAACCTGCCGTGGGTACGTGCAGTGTCGCGACCATCCCATTGTGTAGGCCGGAGTGCAGGGAGACATGGGTGGTCAGTCTTCCCCTCCCGTAGCGAATGTCGAGCGCTGACATCTAACTCTCATCCTACCAGGCCCACGTCATTGTCAGTGTAACGTCATAACCATTACAACAAACTGGTACAATGATTCTCCTCGGTGGCTTTCTAACATGCATTCTGAACAATGTTATTTCTTTACCAACCAATACAATTTCGGTTGAAACAAATCGCTGAAATTCATCGCATAAGAAATAGATGAAGATCTAACAATAACAACAACAAACCCAAAGAAGATAATTAGAGAGAATTAGAGAGAGAGAGAGAGAGAGAGAGAGAGAGAGAGAGAGAGAGAGAGAGATCACTACAGAGAGAGCACTAAAGAGAGCACTAGATAGAGAGAGCACTAGAGAGAGAGAGAACTAGAGAGAGAGCACTAGAGAGAGAGCAATAGAGATAGAGAGCAGTAGAGAGAGCACTAGAGAGAGAACACTAGAGAGAGCACTTGAGAGAGAGAGCACTAGAGAGAGAGCACTAGAGAGAGAGCACTAGAGAGAGAGTACTAGAGAGATAGCACTAGAGAGAGCACTAGAGACACAGAGCACTAGAGAGAGCACTAGAGAGAGAGCACTATAGAGAGAGCACTAGAGAGAGAGCACTAGAGAGAGAGTACTATAGAGAGAGCACTATAGAGAGAGCACTAGAGAGGGCACTAGAGAGAGAACACTATAGAGAGAACACTATAGAGAGAGCACTAGAGAGAGAGCACTAGAGAGAGAGCACTATAGAGAGAGCACTAGAGAGAGCACTAGAGAGAGAGCACTAGAGAGAGATCACTATATAGAGAGCACTTGAGAGAGAGCACTAGTGAGAGAGCACTATAGAGAGAGCGCTAGAGAGAGCACTAGAGAGAGCACTATAGAGAGCACTATAGAGAGAGCACTATAGAGAGAGCACTATAGAGAGAGCACTATAGAGAGAGCACTATAGAGAGAGCACTAGAGAGAGAGGACGAGAGAGAGAGCACTAGAGAGAGCACTAGAGAGAGAGAGCACTAGAGAGAGAGCATTAGAGATAGAGAGCACTAGAGAGAACACTAGAGAGAGCACTTGAGAGAGCACTAGAGAGAGCACTAGAGAGAGGACGAATGAGAGAGCACTAGAGAGAGAGAGCACTATAGAGAGAGCACTAGAGAGAGAGAACGAGAGAGCACTAGAGAGAGAGCACTAGAGAGAGCACTAGATAGGGAGGGAGAGAGAGACAGAGAGAGAGCACTAGAGAGAGAGCACTAGAAAGAGCGCTAGAGAGAGAGAACACTAGAGAGAGAGCACTAGAGAGAGAGCATTAGAGATAGAGAGCACTAGAGAGAGCACTTGAGAAAGCACTAGAGGGAGAGCACTTGAGAGAGCACTAGAGAGAGAGCACTAGAGAGAGAGCACTAGAGAGAGAGCACTAGAGAGAGCACTAGAGGGAGAGCACTAGAGAGTGCGCACTAGAGACAGAGCACTAAAGAGAGCACTAGAGAGAGAGAGCACTAGAGAGAGCACTAGAGAGAAGCACTATAGAGAGAGCACTAGAGAGAGCACTAGAGAGAGCACTAGAGAGAGCACTAGAGAGAGAGTGCACTAGAGAGAGCACTAGAGAGAGAGCACTATAGAGAGAGCACTATAGAGAGCACTAGAGAGAGAGCACTAGAGAGAGAGCACTAGAGAGAGCACTAGAAAGAGCACTAGAGAGAGCACTAGAGAGAGCACTAGAGAGAGCACTAGAGAGAGCACTAGAGAGAGCACTAGAGAGAGCACTAGAGAGAGAACACTATAGAGAGCACTAGAGAGAGGACGAGAGAGAGAGCACTAGAGAGAGAGCACTAGAGAGAGCACTAGAGAGAGAGCACTAGAGAGAGAGCACTAGAGAGAGAGCACTAGAGAGAGAGCACTAGAGAGGGAGGGAGGGAGGGAGAGAGAGAGAGAGAGAGAGAGAGAGAGAGAGAGAGAGATGAGACGGCAAAAGCTAGGATAGTTTGAGTGATTTGGGTGAGGTCATATGATTCACTGGGGGGATGACAGACAAGATATGGATTGAGCGCGCCAATCTCACACATAGTGGATGACATGACAATGATAATAAAAATAATAAATAATGATGATGATGTGATGATGATGATGATGATGATGATGATGATGATGATGATGATGATGATGATGATGATGATGATGATGCATTAAGAAAAGAAAATACAAATTCTGCAAGAAGAATCAAATCAATAGTGACACAAATAAAACAGAAAACTTCCGATCGTCAGAAAAATGCCCCCTTACCAAGATTGTTTCGCTTTCCTTTCTTTTGTTCTCTTTTTCACTTGCACCATTACCTCAAAGTGGCTTTCTCTTTTTGTTTACCCAGTGGCGTGCAAAGGGGGGTGCGTGGGGTGCGACGGCCCCGGGCATCCAGCCTGGAGGGGGGCATCCAATTAGGGAGAGGGGGCAGCAGTGGGAGGGGAGGAGGAATTAATTAGGTTAAGAACAATTTAGGGGCATCCAATCAAGGGGTTGGCCCCGGGCATCAAAGAACCTCTGCACGCCATTGTGTTTACCTGTGATGTTGTTTCCCCGAGAAGAGAGTGGGATCAACATGCACATCTTTAAACTGATTATCTGTTGGGATTATTGACTGACTTTTCGTCTACACTCCTCTCTTCTGTCTTCCCTTCCATATATCTCTTTCTTTCACTCTCTCTCTATTATTCTCTCAACACATACTTCGACAACAGTTCTTTTCCACATTAAATAAAAGATTTAATTTAAAACTATGTCTGGTGTATGGGTGGATATTGTGTATGTAGTTTGTATGTTCTTCTAGTGTGGCTGCCAGATAAGATGTTGATAGATAGTCTCCGTGGTTTCTCTCGTCTCTTCTCTCAGCTAGAGTACAGGACATGACATAGATACAGAACGGTCTCACCCTGACAGCTCCGTCTGCTTGAGTCGGTAGATATATCCGTTTTTTGTAATGAAAAATGTTCACCACTGTATGAATGTATTTAACCCGATCACCATATGCTGTCAGCGCACAGAATGTTCTTTATTATCTTATAGGGTTCTTAATTCCATCTTGGAAAACACATCGAGTTTCTATTGTTCTCTATTTTTGTCCTGTAAAAGTTCTACACTTAATTGATATAGGCACTTTGTATGCACCTTGCAACTCTTTGATACTGAGTAATTTGGGTCTTTTTCCTTTAGTTTGTATGATCTCTATTTTCCATTCTCTGTCCTCCTGACTTATTAAGATGACACTTCTTTTCCTTCCTTTCTTATGCACAAGTGTCGTGCGTTATGACTTTAAAGTGCTTTCTCGTGGGTTATCAACACTGGGTGATCTTGACCACAGCCATCTGTGTAATCTCTTAGTTGATAAGTCCCGCACTGGTATGGAAACCTGTGTGATATACATTTAATAATGAGATCTGTGTCTGCTTCCTCTTCTCTCCTATGTGAGTGTCTTTTCCTCCAGCCGAAATGAAAAGGCTTCCGAAAAAACCCACTCTGACATAGGATAGAAGATTCACCTAATCGTCTATACTATTCCTACTAATCGAAAGCAATGATAAATGCTATTCACGCACATCTATATTCATATCCTAAACTATATCTAATATCTTTATACCTTATTTAGGCATCTATGTTCCTTTATAGAATTAATGTAGATCCACGAATCGAAATTAATCCGCAGCCAAGCACTTTATCCCATTATAAGGGAGGATATTTCTTTTCATTACAGGACACATAATTCTATCTTTCCGTCCAGTTGGGGAAAACACACTCAACTGACACAAAGAAGTGGCCACTCTCTTTAGATCATCTTTGTCCCGTCGTCCTTGACATTGCTGGACAAAGCCAATTCAGACTTCATTATCCCTTGTCAGTGGAAAATTTCTGATCTCGAACTTTCCCGTTGTTTAATACAACCAAACCGCATTCTGCTGTCCAGTCTTAGTCGCAAACCTACCTCCAGAACGCAATAGGCTGGTCCATGATACTGTCTGTCTTTGTAGCAAACCAATTTTTCCACTCTACATGTCACCTGTGTTGTAGTCGACTCTCCCGCCTTGACCTACATACACATGCGCTGGTCAATCCTTTGTGGTTATCCTTCTGTTTCATTAACCCTTCTCCCACCTCAGCCTTGTCTGTGATCACCTTCTTATGATGCACTGTATACAGTCGTCCATCTGGGAATCATTAACTCTCAGTATTTCACGACATAGGCCCCCTCTTAAGAGATTAGACCGCGTCGAATCTTTCTCACTGTAGGTTTGATTCCCATGATCCACAACCCTAATCTACTTCCTCCGGAGCTGGATGTCTGGATAAGAAATCAGCTCCTACATTCTCCTTTCCAAGGATGTATTCCACAGTGAAGTCCAGTTGTAGCAACAACGTCCATCACATCCACCGTGCGTTGAGCTTCTGCTAAGTCGCTATTAACATCACGTGTTGATGATATGATTGGATCCTCACATGGCTCATTTCATTATCCAGTAGGCGCTCTAGTTGACCCCCTACTATACTACTAACGACTGAAACTAGTGTTGGCTCCTCGCTCCTGTACGTCTGGTCGACCTACTTTCGACTTGCGTCAGCGACGGCTCACAATACAGACGGATTGTCCCATCCTGATTGTAACACTGCTTCCATGTCCTCTTGGTTTCCCCCGGCTTTGCCTCTGGGGATGTTCCGCCTCGTCCTCGTCGGACCGAGTCGTCTTTCCCAAACCTCCTGGACTTTTGTTTCCAGGACCATCTTGGGCGATATTGTACCTGGTCAGCCAATCTTTGGTTGGAGTCCTGGGTAATTCTCGCCTTTCCCGACGCTACCCACCCCTTCTGAACTTGGTTACCGGTGAAACTTTCACTCTTGTCCTTTCCCTGACTTGTGATTTCCCTCCTCCTGTCGTTGGGTAAATCTGACCTATCACGTACTGTCCCATAGGCCCTCCTATGTTGTACTGGCGATCTCTGGTCTTCGTCTGGACTGGTAACCTTTGTCCCAATGGCTGCCATCACCATAAAGTGCGAAGCTTTGCTCCCGGATCTCTCCTCATATTTCCTAATGAAATGTCTAGGGAGATTTTTCTTCTCTTCCCCGATCCGTATTTTGTAGATGTTCTTGGACACCACCTTTTCCACAGGATAAGGTCCTTTCCATCCTACTTGGAGTATATTGGTCTCTGCTGGACTCCACACTTCCACTTTGTCTTCCACTTTAAGAGCTAGTTTCCTCTTAATTCGCTTGTTGGGTGGTGCTTTCTGGCACTCCGAACAAGACTTCACCCACCGGCGTACATCTCCGGTCATTCCTGGCCAGCAATAATGGCCGGAAATTTGCTGCAAGGTCTCTCTGACACCCATATGTCGATTCTCGCCTATGATGTGTCCACTCTGAAGAATGTGAGGACGGTGGGTCTCTGGAACCACCCACTGCTCATGCAGGTTATCTCCCCTCCCAGCTCTCCGATAGAGTAGTTGATTCTTCAGAAAGTACTGTCCCCGTTCTGGTGGCTCAGCACTTCTTTGCAGCTTCCTGTAGCAAGGATGCAACGTAGTATCCTTCCTCTGGGCAGTATGCAATTCTCCTATCTCTGAGTTGTCGCATAGTGTCTCTGCCTCTTTTTCCTTCCCTTGAGATCCACTGACTACGGTTCCCTTGTAGGCTGGCTGTTTGGGCATCCCCAAAAAGACATATTTCGTGCCAATGATCATTGGGAATAGGGAGTCAGCTAATACCGCCGCAGGAATAATGCCCGTGACGTACCTGGATTTAATCTCCACCTTGGCGATTGGCAGCGTCATGGTAACAGCACTCCTCATTGCCGGCTTTAGCTCTATGGTCTCCCCTGTAAGTTGGTCTGGGCTTACCAAGCTGGCGTCTATCACCGCTTCCCCATCCAAACCTGTATCGTAGAGACAAACAACCTGCTGGCCATTGACTTCAATCAGTTCAACCACAGGTGGTCTCTCTTGGTCCTGAGTGTCTTTCATCTCCTTGACCGTTTCCTTGCCTTCCTCTTTTGATTCCTCGAGGTTGGTTATGCAATTGGCGTGTTTTGCCTTGCATCTGCAGTCCACAGTATTATGTGTTATCGACTGGCATTGTGTGCACCATGTTCCTTTCCTAGGTTTCCGTGTGTCCTTTTTGTTCCTTTCTCCTTCGCCAACCTCAGCCTTGTCTGTGATCACCGATGTAGGAATCACTTTGCATGCTGCGAAGTAAGAACTTTTAGGTTTCGATCTGCAGTCTTTTGTGTTGTGGGAGGCCGCCCTACAAAACGAACACCACTTTTCAGACCACTGTCGTTTCGCTTGAGAATTCGAGGTGCTCTGGGTTCCTACCTTCACCTTCTCTGAACTCTCCTCTGTGTGCTTTATATAAGGTTCCACTTTTTCTCCTTCCCAGTTTTTAGGTTTCTTTTTCTCTGGTTTCTCCTGACCTTTGGTTTGTGTACTTAGTTCCTCCGCTTCACCATGTACTTCCACGAATCGTTCCGCCAGCTTATTCACAACATCAATCCGTTCCGCCCCTTGTTCTCCCAAGAAGGTTCTGAGAGGTTTCGACATTTGCTTTCGCATTTGGTCTACCACCATCATCTCTTCGAGACTCTCATAATCCCTCTTGAACTCTGCCAAGTCCATCCATTTCTGGAGATAGGATTTCAGCCTTAGACTGTAGGCGGCGAATAGCTCTCCCGGCTCTCGTCTAGACGATCTAAACTTTTTCCGATATGTTTGTGCTGTGACTTCATAATGTTTCATCAAAGCTGCTTTCAATTCCTCGTACTGATTTTCCTGTCCTGGTGGTAGGCGTGTGTAGACCTCGTAGCCCGAACCACGTAAAGACTGGGATACTTTAAGAGCCCATCTGGATCTTTCCAGTCCCATAGCGATTGCCATAGCCTCGAACCGATCCAAAAACTGGAATATCTTTTCTTTACTTTCATCATAGACTGCTAAAGGAAACTTCATGGCATGGTAACCCTGTCCACTCATGTAGGTTGCCCCAGGTGAAGATGAACTTCCTTCTGCTGCATCTATTTCACCCTTAGTTTGTGTCTTGAGTTCTAACTCTTTCAAGCGGTATTCATGTTCCATTTCTTGTCTCCTGGCATTCTGTTCCATTTCCAGTTTCTTGGTCTCCTGGTCCATTTTCTTGGCCTCTTGTTCCATTTCCAGTTTCTTGGTCTCCTGGTCCATTTTCTTGGCCTCTTGTTCCATTTCCAGTCTCTTGGTCTCCACCTCTATTCTTCTCACTTCCAACTCGGTCTTTCGCTCTTCTCGTTCCGCTTGACGAATCTCTCGCTCTCTTTCTTGTATGTAATCAGTTAAGTCTGAACCAGCCAACCCAATTTCTTCTCCGTTGGCCCTAAGTTCTGCTGTAGTTAGTTTGGGGGTGGCCATAGTTAAAGCAGGTAAGTCAGCACGTTGAGTAAAGACACCTCAAGGCAGTAAAGAGTACTCACTATAAACAGATAATCTACCTAGAACCTATATCATTTTCTATGCCTATCTAATATTATTAATCTACAACACCACACAGTACATCCCAACCACTTTCTCATCCACAAGAGGAGATATAGGATAAAGACTTATGTAGACGTGTGACCGTGTGACTAGGTATGTAATGTGTCTTACCACCTATCCACATTCACTCTGTCTGGAACTTTCTCACTGTAAAGTCACCAGCATTAATGAACTGTTTCTACCATAAATGTCATGGCACCATATATCCAATGGACGTCCTTCCATTAAAAGTCATCAATATATACTTCTTTTTATTCCAATCAGTATGTCCCAACATGCATGTACTCCGCTATGCCTGTGCCAATATGCAGGTCATATGGGTATAATGTATGTACGTATCCCGCTCGCTCCACCAATTATGTGATGTTGTTTCCCCGAGAAGAGAGTGGGATCAACATGCACATCTTTAAACTGATTATCTGTTGGGATTATTGACTGACTTTTCGTCTACACTCCTCTCTTCTGTCTTCCCTTCCATATATCTCTTTCTTTCACTCTCTCTCTATTATTCTCTCAACACATACTTCGACAACAGTTCTTTTCCACATTAAATAAAAGATTTAATTTAAAACTATGTCTGGTGTATGGGTGGATATTGTGTATGTAGTTTGTATGTTCTTCTAGTGTGGCTGCCAGATAAGATGTTGATAGATAGTCTCCGTGGTTTCTCTCGTCTCTTCTCTCAGCTAGAGTACAGGACATGACATAGATACAGAACGGTCTCACCCTGACAGCTCCGTCTGCTTGAGTCGGTAGATATATCCGTTTTTTGTAATGAAAAATGTTCACCACTGTATGAATGTATTTAACCCGATCACCATATGCTGTCAGCGCACAGAATGTTCTTTATTATCTTATAGGGTTCTTAATTCCATCTTGGAAAACACATCGAGTTTCTATTGTTCTCTATTTTTGTCCTGTAAAAGTTCTACACTTAATTGATATAGGCACTTTGTATGCACCTTGCAACTCTTTGATACTGAGTAATTTGGGTCTTTTTCCTTTAGTTTGTATGATCTCTATTTTCCATTCTCTGTCCTCCTGACTTATTAAGATGACACTTCTTTTCCTTCCTTTCTTATGCACAAGTGTCGTGCGTTATGACTTTAAAGTGCTTTCTCGTGGGTTATCAACACTGGGTGATCTTGACCACAGCCATCTGTGTAATCTCTTAGTTGATAAGTCCCGCACTGGTATGGAAACCTGTGTGATATACATTTAATAATGAGATCTGTGTCTGCTTCCTCTTCTCTCCTATGTGAGTGTCTTTTCCTCCAGCCGAAATGAAAAGGCTTCCGAAAAAACCCACTCTGACATAGGATAGAAGATTCACCTAATCGTCTATACTATTCCTACTAATCGAAAGCAATGATAAATGCTATTCACGCACATCTATATTCATATCCTAAACTATATCTAATATCTTTATACCTTATTTAGGCATCTATGTTCCTTTATAGAATTAATGTAGATCCACGAATCGAAATTAATCCGCAGCCAAGCACTTTATCCCATTATAAGGGAGGATATTTCTTTTCATTACAGGACACATAATTCTATCTTTCCGTCCAGTTGGGGAAAACACACTCAACTGACACAAAGAAGTGGCCACTCTCTTTAGATCATCTTTGTCCCGTCGTCCTTGACATTGCTGGACAAAGCCAATTCAGACTTCATTATCCCTTGTCAGTGGAAAATTTCTGATCTCGAACTTTCCCGTTGTTTAATACAACCAAACCGCATTCTGCTGTCCAGTCTTAGTCGCAAACCTACCTCCAGAACGCAATAGGCTGGTCCATGATACTGTCTGTCTTTGTAGCAAACCAATTTTTCCACTCTACATGTCACCTGTGTTGTAGTCGACTCTCCCGCCTTGACCTACATACACATGCGCTGGTCAATCCTTTGTGGTTATCCTTCTGTTTCATTAACCCTTCTCCCACCTCAGCCTTGTCTGTGATCACCTTCTTATGATGCACTGTATACAGTCGTCCATCTGGGAATCATTAACTCTCAGTATTTCACGACATAACCCCAAAGTGGCTTTCTCTTCTTGTATCTCTGTACAGTGTAAACCATCTTAAAGACATGTATTTACCGCTGACAGTGTAAACCTACAATGTCTCCCCCAACCTGCTATTGGCTAAGCGGACGCTGTGTGCGCCGTGCTCTGCGATGCCTTTCCTTCCTACGTTAAACCACCACGTATCGGGGAGAAAACCAATTTCTTTTCCACCGACGTTAAGCTCCTGTCGCAGTCTTCGCAGCCGTGATTACTATTGATACCGTGTTTATCAGAAAATAAGACCGGGTTTTATATTAATTTTAGCTTAAATAAACGCACTATGGCTTATTTTCGGGAATTTTTTTTTTTTTCCAGATACAAAAATCTACATTTATTCATATACACAATTCTACATTTACTCAAATACAGTCATGTCATCTTCTTCTGGAACATTGTCATGACTCTCCAAATCCCGAATTCAGGCCTGAATTTCTCGGGACTCCATTTCCCGTAAAACCATCGGTCCCAGTCTCTCATGTCCTGCAATAAAGTTTTCCTTAAATGAGCATAGTTTGTCTATGTAGCCTGCTCGTAGTGCACTGGTAACTTTATGAAACACGAGTGATGTATTTAATTATGAACCACATCCGTTCATTGTTAAGTGCTCACCTTTGGTGTCTGTACTTCAACAAGCCATTCTACAACGAGTCTCTCATTCTAGCTGATGACCTTAACTAGGGCTTATTTTAGGGGTAGGTCTTACCAGGGCCTGGTTATATACTGGCCAAGACCTATTGACGCGTCCTCGTCGAGCGTCCTGGGCAACAGGTCCCTTCGGGGTCCTGGCTTAAGTCAATAGGATCGCCGATTCCTCCGAAGTCGGAGAGTGTCTGCCTGTACGGCGAGGAACCACCAGTCTGCACACCAATAAGCCAGACATGGGACAACGGATACTCACGCAAACCTCAGGTCCTGTATGACATCACACTGATGTTGGACAACAGGATGCCTTCATCCGACATACAGGACTTCGCGTTGGAGCTCAAGCCAACGAACACAAGCAAGCAAGCAAGCATATTAAAAGCATCCTGAAAATCGTGCTAGGGAGTATTATAGGGGTAAGTCTTATTTTTGGGAAGTACGGTAGCACCTTGCGGCCATGCTACCTCCTTCCTATCCCGCTCATAATTAGAGGATCCGCACCTGTACCTGCGCCGTATTTCTGGTCGGCTTGGGCCTTGTACTCCTACCTTTCTCACCACTGAAGAAAGCGGCCATCCTTCTCCGTCTTCTGCCTTTAGTCCCCATTAGGGCATAGGTCCTCCACCTAACAACTCCAAGCATGTTTCTATCTCCTGCAGCTTCCTTCATGTCCTCCCAATATTATTCATCCCTTCTGTAATTCTCTTCTCCAAGTGATGTTAGACCTTCAGCGATTGTTTTTTTCACCGTGTGGGTTCCATGCAAGAGTGTGTCTTGTTACATTACAAATGTTCTCAGCTTGTGTCCTATCCAACACCAACATCTTTTCCTCACCTCCTGGTTCACTAGAATTTGTCTAGTTCTCTCCTTGAGTCCCACATTGGTGATTCTGTCGTACCATTTTATCCCGCTATTCTGCGAGGGCACCATTTAGTGAATGTTTGTAGTTAAGCAGTAGTTCTTTTATTTGTTCTCAATGTTTTTTTGTGTGTGTTTTTTTTTTTTTTTTTTCAAAGTACATATTTAAAATGGAGTTAAAACTCTTATTTCGGTGCTTAGTGTAACTTCCTTTAACTCATTTGCTAGTGCTATGAAAGCTCCACTTACTTTTTGTAATCTCATTTTAGTATCTCTCTCGTTTTTCCCATGTTTGTCAACATTGCTTCCCAAACAGGTGTATGATTTCACCACCTCAAGAAGGGGCTGAGTGGTCATGAGGTATGGTGTCTGCCTCGAGTGCTGGAGGTCCCGGGGTCAAGCCACGGCAGAGGCCGGGGTGTTTTCATGTGGACTTCTAGTAACAGTATTTCCCCTGGTCTCTGGGTAGTGAGATCGGACGCCCGTATGTATTGTTGCGCACGTAAAAAATCCCTTAGCAGTTGGAAATTGAAAAAGAGTAGCCTAACGGCGCTGCCCATGCAAAATTTTGAGTTAAAAATCTACCCAAAGTATTTCAGTATCTTCGCCGGCCCTACGGAATTCGTGCACTGAGCTGAAATTCTCCGCACTCGGGCTTGGGTTGGGAGTGGAACAGAGCACTTATGGGTTGCACCCGTATGCCGTGATGTTGATCCGTCGACTAAACTAGACTAGACTAAATTAAACTAAACCACTTCAAGTGAGGTGTCACCAAGGGAGATCGGGCTGTTATTTGCATGGTTTAATCTCATTGTCTTTGTCTTTCATCTATGCATGTTTAGTCCTAATTGTTGTGGCCTCTCATTATGTGTTATTAGTTTATCCTATATTTGGTTATATGTGTGTGAAAGTAGTGCATTTTTGTCGGCGAAGTCCAAATCATCAAGTTTGTTTTTATTAAAGTCCACTGAATTCAATTTATCGCTGCTGCAAGTGTAGTTATCGTAACCCTTTCTATAGTCAGGAAAAATAATATTTGTGACATAAGGAATCTCTGTCGCACTCCATTTGTTTTTTTTTATGTGTCTGTCAGTTGTCCCCTCATAATGAACTGTACATTTCATAGTGTTCATACGTTGAAAGCAGCCCTTGTCTATCGTATTGGTCTTAAACGTCGATTAAAAGTCGACAGGGTCGACTTCATTGCACCGAGTTTTTAGCGGAAAGCGTCGCACAAGGCACGAACTCCCTTAACTCCAGCGACGACCCCCAGGAGTCTCCGAAAAAAAATGCACCCGTGAACAGAAGGAATCAGCCCGGAATCGAACCTACAAACTCCGGATCCCGAGTCAGACGTCTGGACTACTCCGCCACGGAAACTCCGGAAATGGTATATTGCTCTGTTGATAGCGAAAATATCCAAGAAAGAAAAGTAATAAATGTCTCAGCATATTATGGCAATTATCGCAGTTATTTCCCATAGACTGTACAACGACACACACGCCAGTGATCCTGGTTTGATCCCGGGTCCAGTCAAGGATATGCACTACTGACGAGCTCACACGAGAGCGAAACTCGAGTCTAGTGCTTCCAATTGGCGTGGACAAGGCCTTAGATTCGTACCGGAATATGATAGCGTTGCCAGTAGTGGGTTGTGCTCAATATTTAACTCTCAGAATATTCTTTCACTGTTCTAGTTTCATTCTTTTCCACAAATCCTTACTAATAAATGCTAATTAAACATTTTATCTAGGAGCCGCGGCAGTGTTGCGGCTAGACGCATGTCTGCGGCCCGCTGGTCTTGGGTTCGAATCCAAATTGAGGCGATGTTTGTTTAACTGACCTGGCTTCCCATTACGTCATAGGCACCTGGAAATATCTTAAGAAGTAAATGCAGCCGGCGTGATGCTGATCACATCACGTACAGAGTGCCGATTGGTCTAGCACAAAATATCCCTTAAGGCGTGTCAACGCGGATTGTGTTTACTGTACACTTCTTGTTAATTACTTTTGTTGATGACAATTTATCTCAATCTTCAGTGTCAAATCGCATTGCGTTTTCATTGTGTTAACCAACGTCATGTACTTCTTATTCTTGTTCTGTTTTGTTTCAGAACACAGTGCGTGGATTTTCTTTGCCTTCTTAAAATTTATTACACAGCTTGAACAAACCTTGTCTTAGTTGCATTCCATCGCAAACTGCACAAGTTGCTGATAGCCAGCGAATCGGTTACGTGAAGACTCCAAACCACAGCATTAGATTAGCACAAACAGAAGCACATATTGTATCGTTGGTGAATAATTGTATACGTAATCAGTAATTTAAACAGTGGAATTACATTATAATATAATAAATGTGCATATTTGTCTTCCTATTTACGTTAGTAAAAATAAAAACAAAGCTATGTATAGCAATCAGACATCGTGTGGTTATAACATAAATGTTTCAAAAACAGCAGGTGTCAAGTGTACTTTGTTTTATGTGTCCCAGCTTTGATGGTGGTGGCGGTGGTTATGATGGTAAGATGATGATGATGGTAGTGGTGATGGTTGTGACATCGTGATGATGAAGATGAGGGTGGTGATGGTAGTGGTGGTAGTTGTGGTGATTGCGACATTATAATGATGATGATGGTGATGATGATGATGCTAATGATAATGATGGTGGTGGTGGTGGTGGTGGTGACATAATTATAGTGAACAATGATGGCGGTAGAGAAATGGTGGAGTCCAGCGTAAATTCTACTAAATTCGTCCATGCTATCGTATCAGATCATCAAGAATCTTTTCTCTCTGTCTGCCCCTGTCCCTTCTACCCGTGATCTTTACAGTCGCCACCATGTTCTCCAAGCCCCTCAGTTGTTAGTTACTTTGATCGTTTAAAATACTCGCACCATTCCTTTCTGAAACACTTCCTCTAAGACCTCCCTTGTTGGCTCAGTCACATTCTGAGATTGACTGCCACTCAGCAGACGCGATTCGTTATGACCTGTGGGTTCTCTCTTTCTGGTATGAGTAAACGGTTGTCATAGCAATATTTCTTAATGAGAAAACCTTATAATGAAAAACATATTTACACAAAAAGTCAATGTTGGTAAACCTCCTGGCCTTTAGAAACAACTGTGAGGAATAACATTTGTAGACCATAGTGTGAACTAAAGAATGATAGTGACGTTTATACAAGAGACGACATTGCAGATATAGTCATTTTTCAAGCCACCGAAAAAAAAATAAGTAGAATCAACATGTCAGTTTAGCCAGTATCAACACTGGGGACCTCAGCGGTCTTGTAGCATTGAATACTGATGTGCACTCACTCGGGTCCCCGACGCTGCTACAATTCTGAGAACTGATGTACACTCACTGGGATTCTCCACCGAACTACAGTTGTGAGAACTGATGTACACACACCGGGCCACTCGATCGTGCTACAGTTTTGAGAACTGATGTACACACTAGGATATTAGACAGTGCTACAGTTTTTAGAACTGATGTACACTCACTGGGATACTCGACTATGCTACAGTTCTGAGAACTAATGTACACTCACTGGGATCAACGACGATCTACAGTTCTGGGATCATATACTCGTGCGCTGGGATCAACGACGATGCTACTGTTCTGGGATCATATACTTGTACACTGAGATCAACGACGATGCTACAGTTCTGGGATCATATACTGATATACTCCTACACTGGAATCAACGATGATGCTTAGGACCTCGTGCACCGTGATGAGAACCTCTGTGTATTATCAACTATCGGTGAAGACTGGGCACTTGTGGTGGTATCCATGTGTAATTTTATTCGACTCTCTCGCTTTGACCTCGAGCGTAATCCCCATACATGCTACTACTACAAGTAGCTGCTACTACAAGGGAGTGCATTGGGCCGGTGTTTGCGTGTGTATTAGCTGTCCCTCTTACCAGTATCCTCCACCATCAGGAAAACTCTCTCCGAGTTTTGAGATACTTGTAATTTAATTCCCCAAATTAAAGACGAGAAGTCAACATATCCCAATAACAACAATAATAATCACGGCATGGATTTTGTTGCATTCTCTTCTTCTTGTTTGCTGACGAAGACGTTTCACCGTATCGTCCTCTATTTACTGTAATTGCATCTTGTAAAAAGCTGCCCTACACTTCTGGATTTTATACTGCTTACAATAATACTCATTGCCATGAGTACCCTTCGCCTTCTCATCATCAATCTCCAAGAAAACAAACAACAGAACTAACAACAAACAGAGGTGGTAGATTATGAATAATTAATTTATAATTATAACAAACTAGCTGACCCTGCCCGGCTTCGCCCAGACCCTGGTGGGGAGCATCTCATTTAATTCATATAAGTAGTCATATAAGTTCTCGTTCCCGTTACCGACTGTCTGTCTGTCTGTCTGTCTGTCTGTCTGTCTGTCTGTCTGTCTGTCTGTCTGTCTGTCTGTCTGACCCGGCCCGGCATTTCCCAGCTCCTGATGTGGAGCATCTCATTTAATTCATATAAGTAGTCATATAAGTTCCCGTTCCCGACTGTCTATCTGTCTGTCTATCTGTCTGCCTGACCCTGTCCGGCTTCATTAAATTCATACAACAAAAAAAGTAACTTAAAAGAACGTTCTTCTACACACCATCCATTATTTTTAATGAAAACTCTTTCTAATCACCTGCATGACTACAGTAACTTCTTAAGCAAAAAAAGATGAGTTACAATGTTATGCATTGTGCATCATTTTTATGAAAACTTTGAAAATGCCTTACAGATTGTATCATTATTTATTATAACTCATATGCCGGTACATAACTATGGACAAAGAGTTTATAAATCTTTGAAAACGATGCCACAATATGACTATAAGTTATACAGAAAAGTTATGCCCCTTGAAATAACTTTTACAGAGTTAGGTCCCCTGAAATATATGAAATTATGATGAAAAATGAAAAATGAAATAATACTGAGTAAGCAGGCGATTTCACACTAACAAAATATCACAGTTGTCAGCTCTGGAATGAAAGGAAGGCGTGTAGAAAATTTCATCTCAATCGGATGGGCCGTTCGCGAACAAATAAAGGCCATACGGACAGAGATACATAAATACATACAGAGATACATACGCACAAGTCTTTTTTATATATAAGATTAGTATCTGTTAACACTGTGAAGACAAGTAACAAATGAGTTATTATTGAAAGACATTATGTGCGCTGACTCGCTTTGAATTTACGCGTAGTCCATACATACAACTTCTAGTAGCAATGGGCTCAATGTTGCGTGTGGATTACCAGTGTTCCTCGCCATCGAGAGAATGCATTTAGACTTCAGTGGTACTTGTAATTTCATCATCATTATGTGCTATGCCGGCTGGCCTAGGCGTTCATGATTCTCCACCTATCTCGGTCTTTGGTTTTCTGGATCAAATCCGCTGATGATGTTCCTCCATGCCACCATCCCAATCCATCCAACATAATTTCTCTTAGTCTGCCTCTTCCTCTCTTCCCCTCGATCTTTCCAGTTGTCACAATGTTCTCCAATGGCTCTCTTTTCAGCACATGACCAAAGTTAGCTGTTTGTCTCTTTCTTGCTGTTGTCCAAATCAAGGACGATAGGTAAACATTTTAGTCCAACTGTCCGCTGTGGGGGTTAAGCCCCTTACCTCGGCATAAGCATACCGGATGTTTAAGGACGCGCGTTCTTATCCATTCGGCCATGCCGACCTCCTCTTGAACATTTGTTCTTTTTTTAATGTATCTTAATGAAGGGACATAATTGCAGCCGATCAGAATAAGTTTAGTTACTGCCCTTGTAATACCAGAAAAATGTTTGACGATGACGTAATTGTATATAATTAGAGTAGACAGTTGCCTCTGATTGGACAGCTGAAGATCGTGCGTTTATCAGCCAGGAGGGACGCAGAGGTGATTCCAAGGCACCAGGGTTGGGTTCTATACTGGCCAAGACCCATTGACGCGTCCTATCCGAGCGTCCTGGGCAACAATTCCCTTTGGGGTCTGGCTAAAGTCAGTAGGATCGTTGATTCCTCCGAAGTCGGAGAGTGTCTGCCTGCACGGCGAGGAATCACCAGTCTGCACACCAATAAGCCAGACATGGGACAACGGATACTCACGCAAACCTCAGGTCCAGTACGACATCACACTGATGTTGGACAACAGGATGTCTTCATCCGGCATACAGGACTTCGCGCTGGAATTCACAGCCAGCGAACACAAGCAAGCAAGCAAGCATCAGCCAGGAAAGACCATAGATATCTAGGACAAACCCACCAGCATGTTTGATAAGTTGTCACGGTAATTGTCATAGACTCACTCACGTTATGGGTATTTGCTAAAGATATAAGGCAGAGGTAGGTGAATGCACTCGAACAATAAGCACTCGCACAATAAGTTGTTCCAATTCAATGCACTTAATGTAAAGAGTAACGCACGAGATTGTGTTAGATATGTACACACTCATCCGATTCGACACTTACTGTCGGAATCGTTTAAAATTCATCATTCTGATTACACTCTCAGTATATACACTATGAATCAGTTAAATACAAACGTGTACACGTTTACTCAGATTCGCCATCGCATTCACAATGGCATAAACAGGCTCATTCAGTCGTGCTAACAACTATACACTTGGGATCTACAACCACTACTCTGCGTCCGCCACTGTCGCTAGTATAAACCAGTCTGCCCCTCATAGCTTCGCTCTTCCTTATCACGGTTTTTCATACCCCGTGATTCATGTGTCGCCTGGCTTGGTGCGTTGGACACGGGTCTAGCCCCAGTTACAGGATCACAGGCACTTGACGTCAAAAGCGGTGACTTTTCTCGGTACACCTGTCTACCTGTCGCTGTACAATACATTACAGTCCCTGTAGCTGTCAGTACTGTCTTGGGTTGTATTGGATCCTTGACACACTCCCCCTCGTCCCTGTGAAAGTTACACACTTTCAGTTTATGTCCATGGGTGTTCCATAGTTAAGCTATGTTTCTCTGTCAAAGACCCAATAATGTTGTTTAGTTTTATTTCGTCTGGATGTATGCTGAAATGCTTTCGTGATGGCGAGATGTTTGGTCTCGTAGTAAAATAGTGCATTCCACATCAATATTACCTTACTGTAACATGGCTAGCTGGCACCTTTTTTGATCTTCTGTTTGAACTGTGTACCTTATCTGGTTATGGGACTCGGAACAGGCCGAAGTCAACAAACACTGTTAGGCGTCATGTTGCGACCAATTTGTTACAACATCGGGAAGACGTTTACTGGACCTGATGGCCAGGTATCTAATCCATGGTCTAACCAAATCTTAGTACGTCTAGTCCATATCTAGCCGAGCATATTTGCCATGTATTATTGTGGGCTGCACTTTTACTATAAGTAGATTGCTTCCCTTAGGTGCATTATCCTCTACTGCAGGGGTGGGCAAACTACGGCCCGCGGGCCGCATGCGGCCCGCCAAGTGACTTTATGCGGCCCATGAAGGCATTTAGAAATACAAATTTTAAATTAGTTTTTAAGTTATTTTTTTGAATTTTACAAAATCTCATGTACCGTTATGATGAGTGTCAATATCAAACGTAGGATTGAAGATGAATGCCGTGTTTTTAATGATGAATGGACAACTAAGTACTGTTTTATAAAAGTTGGTAGCAAATCAGTTTGCTTGTTGTGTCGTGAGTCAGTGGCTGTCTTCAAGGAGTACAATTTAAAAAGACATTATCAAATAAAACATTCCGATTTCGGATAATATTTAACGACCGAAGAGAAGGAAAGGAAATGCCTTGAGTTGGTGAAAAATTTGGAGAAACAGCAAACTGTTTTCACTAAACAGTCTTCAATTCAAGATGCTGCAACTGAAGCTAGTCTTGTGCTGTCACACAGATTTGTAAAACAGAACAAGCCATTTTCTGATGGCGAGTTCATCAAGGAATGTTTGCTAGATGCAGCAAACATTATATGTTCAGAGCAAAAAACCAGATTTCACAACATTACTTTATCAAGGAGAACTGTGGTCAGACGTGTGACTGATCAGTGACAATTTGATGCATAAACTTCAAGATGCAAGTAAACAATTTTTGTGGTACTCTCTTGCATTGAATGAGAGTACCGATGTACAAGATATTGCCCAATTATTGATATTTATAGTGGAATAAACACTTCTTTCAAACTCACTGAAGAGTTACTGAGTGTTGAGTCACTCAGAGACACAACCACAGGCCATGATATATTCAATGCTGTTACTAACTGTATTGAAAGAACTGGGTTTGTTTGGAACAAGATAGCAAGTGTTACAACTGACGGAGCTCGTGCTTTTACTGGAAAAAATGTACGTCTGGTAAAGTTGATAAGTGATAAGATTAAAGCAGAATATCCAGATCACACATTATTACCACTTCACTGCGTGATTCATCAAGAAAGTCTGTGTAAAACTGTTTTGAATATCAAGCATGTTATTAACCCAGTTGTCAGTGTCATCATCCTCATCAGATCAAGAGGACTTAATCACAGACAGTTCAAGTCATTACTTGACGACATTCCGATGTCCTGAACCACGCCTGTGTTCGATGGCTGAGTCTCAGCAAGGTGTTGAGGCGAGTGTGGGAACTCAGAGAAGAAATAGTGATGTTCCTAGAGATGAAGGGCGCTGCATGTGTCTTTAATACTAACATTGTCAATAAAGAGTGGCAGTTAGACTTTATGTTTGCCATTGAAATTATGGAACAGTTAAATGAACTGAGTGTCAAAATTCAGGGCAATTGTGTGTTTGCACATGAATTGTATGTATATGTAAAATCATTTCAGGCAAAACTCTCACTGTTCTCCAGACAAGCAAGTGAAAAAAGATTTTGTCACTTCCCTTTGCTGAAACAAGAAACCATTTCTGGTGAAATGACTGAAAAATACAAAGCCCAATTAGATGCATTGATTGAAGAATTTGGATGGAGATTCCAAGATTTCAAGAAATTAGAGCCATAGATCAATATTCTCAATTCACCTTTTAGTGCAGAGGCTGATACAGCCACATAGGACATACAGTTGGAGCTGCTTGACTTACAAGCAGATCATTACCTGAAAGAGAAATTCAGGACAGATGGTTTGCTGGATTTCTATGGATCTTTATCACATGAATCATTTCCCAAATTGAAAAACTTTGCAGCTAAATATTTATCATTATTTTGATCAACATACATTTGCGAACAAGCATTCTCTTGCTTGAAGATCAACAAATCTACGAATAGGTCTTTATTGTCGAACTGCAACTTGCATGCTGTCACGCGAATTTCAACAAGTAAACTTGCTCCAGATTTTAAGAATATTGTCAAAAATTGCAAGCAGTTACATACATCTTATTAGAAATCAACAACTGTAGTGACAATGTAGTCGCTATGTGTCTAAATTAAAGCCATTGATAGATAATAAAGAATATTTGTTATAATAACAAGTTGTAAAATCGAGTTAACAAATTTGTAAAAGTTTTGGTCCATATTGTCAAATATAATATTTAAGTGTATAAGTAAAATAAAATTGCAATAATTAGTTATTTATACTGCTTAATAACCTATAAATAATTAATAATTACTTATTGTGATAGGTTGCTGTAAACAATATATATATATATATATATATATATATATATATATATATATATATATATATATATATATATATATATATATATATATATATATATATATATGCGTCCCGCTAATAGCTTTACATTTGTCAATGCGGCCCTTCGCACGAAATGTTTGCCCACCCCTGCTCTACTGCATAACCTCTGACTTTGTTTTTGTTCAGTTTAGTACCTTATAATTTTTTTGGGAAAAAATTACGTTTCTTTATTTTCTCTATGTGTCAAACGCTTGGCGTCATGGCATTCAAAGTTGTGACGTATATGACAAATCTTAATGTTTGATGCCCAACGATGATTCTTAGATTACAATACTCACTTTCTTTCATTCAAATACTTGTATTCAAATTTTACTCTCATGTGTTTCATTCACACTGTCATTCATACTTATTATTAAAATACTTAAATATTCTAGTAATTTAACTCGCTGGAGATGAAAAGTTCGTTCGTTACGGTGGACCGTAAATATAATGTCAACAAATCGAACACAGTATGTAGTGTTACCTAAAGTCTTTGGCACACGTAGATGTTGTTACAGAAAAATTTCTCTGTTTCCTCTTGAATACACTCACTCCAAGTATCTATTGCACATTTAAAATTATGTGTAAGTTATCTTTAAAATATTGTTCCATTAAATATCACTGTTATATAGTGTTCTCAGCGCTGTAATATGATAAATTAGTTCATTGCGCTTTAACGTGGTTGACTAGTTATTTGCACTATAATATGTTTGATGAATTAGTTGCGCTCAGACATAGTTGGTTCATTCGTTGCGTTTTCGACCGGAAGTCTGGACAGTAGATCCGCAAGAGTGTCATCTGCTCCCTTTATATGTTGTGTAGTGAAGCTGTAGCTCTGAAATACTAGAGCCCATCTGGAATGCGATGGTTTGATGGCTTGTCCTGGTGTAGGATGCTGAGTGGGCTATTGTCGGACTGCAATATAACGTGTGTCCCAAGCAAATATTTGGAGAGCTTCGTGATAGAAAAAATTACTGCAAGACATTCCAGCTCGGGTTTACTGTATCTGTTTTTTGCATGTAGATAATTTGCGGCTGACGTATAGCACGGGGTGAATGATGTTTTCATAAGTCTGCAGAAGAATTCCTGCCAATCCGATTCCGCTGGCATCTGTCCTCGCTGTGAATATTAAAATAAGATTAGGAAGTTTCAGAATGGAAGCTTTAGAAAAACACATTTTTATTTTTGCAAGGGCGTTTGTTAGGTCTACACTCTTTACAGTGATTTTTGGTTGAAACTGCATCAACAACTTGGTGAAAATTTCTGTCAACTCTGAACATTTTGGTATGAATTTTCTATAATAGTTTAACAAACTCAGTATACTTCTAAATTCTTTCTTAGTAGTTGGAACATTCAAATTCAAAATTTTCGAAACAATGTTGTTGTCACTTGATATATTATCGTCAGAGATCTTGTAACCCAAAAAAATCTATCTCATTAAAGTCTATCTCCACTTTGCAGGGTTTTACGGTCAGACCGTGTTGCTTGATATGGTTAAAGATATGTCAGAGTGTTGCTATGTGTTCTGTCATGTGACTGGTGTGGATGAAAATGTAGTTTATATATGCCTGGGCGGTTTGTATGTCGTGTAGTAGCTGTCTCGTCATCCCAACGAAAGCAAATAGTTGGATATAGCTTGTGAGTATGACGTGGTGTTGGTCACGTTATTCTTACCCGGTCAGTTTGAAAAGATAGTCATATACTTTCTTAGTATTTGTGTGTGAGTGTCTTCATCTGTATTGGAGTGTATCCGTGTGAGTTTTATGTCTCTTCCTGACTTTCTTCCTGGGAGTAGTATTTCGTCTGTTTTGTCCGTGTGTGTATGGTTGGTTCTTGTGTTGGTTGTTGTCGTTTCGTCGCGTTGTTTGTTATCCTGGGGTAGTAACAGCATGTCCTGTCTCGATGTAAAGGTCCCAGTGTTGGTGTTTTTGTTGGCGTCGTTTTTGTAGGTATTGTCTGTCTGTCGTAGTGCATGTTTCGTAATCACGTGTGATTTTATGGGATTATCATGGAGGTTATTGATTGATTGTTCTATGTGAGAAGATTGTACACATGAGACTGATTCTATACTTCTATAAGGCATACAGTTACAATGACATACTGTAAGAGCGAAAAATTGCACAATGACAGCATAGTTATGCAGTAAAATATAGATAGCAATAATATTGCGATGTTTCTGTATACAGGGTTTGTTTGTCTGGTGAGAATCAATACCAGGTCTTTATGGGGGAGGGGGGTATAACAGACAGACATACAGACAGACAGACAGACAGACAGACAGACAGACAGAAGTAGTATAGAACGAGGAAAGCACCTTGTTTTTTTGCGGAGGAAATCGATTTCCTCCGCAAAGGGCGATAACTCTCCGATTTTTTTTTTAAACTAGGCGTGGTCAGAGGTATTGCGAAGTGACTCAGCGGAGTGGGTGTGGTCTAGTGACGCTAGGTATGTGTAGTGTATAACATAAAAAATACAACATGAAACATTCAAAATAACAAACGAGTCATGTAAGGTATATAACGTTTTTTTTTATTAAACCATGTATAGACAAACAATACAATGCATATTAAATAAGTAGCGGCATAGTCCACACATTATCATTTTGTGTCTGTCTTTTTATATACAGATATGACACCGAATCGCGATGTTGCTGATATGTATATACAGAAGAGTCTTGGGTCTTGAAGCCTATATTGGTTACCCCACTCGGTGTTTGAGTGTTGAGTACTTCCAAAAAAGTGTCCTTGTTTAGATGAGTGTTGTGATTTTTGGTCAGACCTTTGGTACTGATTTTATCGTAATCTCCGACACAAATATACGTCTTACAACATAACGACACCATCCCCTCCCCTTCGTATTCTAGTTTGAAAATACCAGGGGTTCTCTTTTCATAGGCTTTGATATCCACACAGTCCTGACAGGTACTGGTATTAGGGGTAATTCTATGAACAGGGCAGGTTTCAGACGGGAACCACTGATTGTAGACTCTGTCATATTCTTCTAGTAGGTGTGGTCTAACTACTTCAGAGAGTGAGGCAGCGCTAAGGGCCAAATATAGAGAGTCAGTGTCCATTTCACAAAGCTGAAAGTCGTCTTTAGAGATAAATTTGTCTAGAAAGTCATAGTAGAAAGCTAACATTCTTAATTCGGCATACTGGTAGACAAAGAAACCAATCTGTAGAGGTAGATCCCAGCTAGGTTTCTTTTTTAGGGTTTCTACTTCGAAAAGATCGTCTGTAATACCAGTCATGCTTTTGAACCTGGGGTTATTGAGTACTTTGATAGCGTCTGGCAGTAGGAGACATCTGTATGTTTGGCTTTATTAGTCAATGTTTTGCCGTAAGCGGCATTACCTAAAAATTTCACAGTGTCGGCTGTAATAGTCTGTAATAGGCTGTAATTAGACACTGTTTCCCCAAATTGTTTAAAACAACTAATCGGTTGATATTCTATTGTCTGGTAGATGTGTGTAACGACCAACCCATGGACTAGATACCACTTTAAAAGAGGGGTGGTTAATAATATTTTCTTCCCGAAATAACTACCAATCAAAGTCCGTCGTGGAGTACTCAGTAGTTTATTTTTTATGGCGTATTCTTTCATAAATTCCCCAATATCGTCTCTCGACACTTCCGTGTTCTTAAAGATAGGGGGCATTTCGGCAAAGGACTGTTGTAAAGCAGCCGGGGTCTCTATATCACACTCCACCAATCCGAAAAATGTGTCACTTTTTACAGCCTCGATGATCTGGTTTTCACTCAACGATCCCCAAGGAAGTTGTGACGGTGGAAATGTTTCCCGCAAGAAACACTTTATTTGTTTGTTTGATCTCTTTAGTCTCTGCCACTTACATTCCCAAATAACCTTAACTGTCACCCCAACAGCTTTCTCTAGATACGCGTGAATGTCACACGTATTCTGGTATAGTTCTGTTAGTGGTTTCTTATTAACGGGATTAATCGTTTTCACAGTAGTTAGACGGCAAGATGGGTGCCCGTGGAACAAACACCCATGGAATTGGTAAGCTGTATTATTCTTTTTATCCCACCCATCTACTCGAATATGTCGATCACCGAGTTGCATCTCATGACTATTGAATTGGGTTTTTAAATCTTTATTTTCAGTATGTGACACCCAACTTAACCACTCTCGACACTGACGTGTATATTTGTGTAATCTGTGTGATCTAAACACATCCTCGCGGCTTCTATATATGGGGAAGTCTGTTGGCATATCTTTCATAAGAGACCAAAGGTATAAGGCATCCGCATCAAACCCTTTAATACTTTTTACCAGTTTATTATCCCTGATACGGGTCTCAATGGCTTCGTGGTAACGATGAAAAATGATACTCGGCCCACCCACTATATTGTCTCGTAACAACTTGTGCACCTTCTCCTCCTTCTTCGAACACAAAACAAAAGAAACATCTTTATTCATGGTGTTGAATAGATACTGTAACGTAATACCGGGGACAGAGATGGCCTGATTACACATGTCTATATTTAACTTGGCATAAAAGGCTACTTGTTTGTCCAGGGCTTTTAGAAAGGGGGACACGTCTTTGATGTTGTACCAAATTTAAAAATCCCTCAAGGTGGTCATCTTATTGTCGGTCCATGCTTTCTGACAAACGGTGTATTCTGCTTCGGAAATGTTACAGTTTTTAAGTGTTGAGAAAAACGCCGCATGTGGTGGTAGGGCTGTCTCATTTAACTTACTGAGATCGGTCAGATACTCATACAATAAAAACCCTTTTGCCTCTTCTATACCAAAAGAGGCCAGATATTGCGCATAGCTAACCCACGGGACCAGAAAGTTGGAGACGTCAAGGATTCAGATGGATTCAGTCGGGCGATAAATCCCACCTTTATATGTTTCAATGGTGGATACGCCTTTGCACACAAGTTCGTGCGGTGTCAGTCGCCAGTACACTTTAAACAACTTGCCGCATTTCCCACACGAAAAACATCGGGCTGCCCTGTTAATATCAACAATATACATGAAATGGTTTTCATGTAGAAGAAGACTCAGTACATCTGGATGTGTACTAGTACTTCTGATTTTCGGAACAAGATGTTCCTCCTCTGTAAATGCAAACACATTGATTTGTATTTTAAAACATTCTGCCAGGTCAGGTAAATCAACTAAATTCACCCCAGTAAAATCCTTGTGGGATTTCAATCCTTTATAGCGCACCCATTCTTTGAATAGTGTTCGTGTGTATTTTCTAATATTCCTGACAGTTCCTGTTCTGAAAACAGCCAAGGTGCGGAAAAGCACCTATTATCGTTATAAACCTTCCCGCATTCGTCGTTTTGAAGTGTATTAATAAAATAATTATTTTGTGTTATATGGCTTGGAATATTGGTCATACAACAACCAATAGGGAATTCTACCAATTTATAAACGTAAAAAGTGATACTGGGAATTGTTTCAACATAGTATTTTGTATCTGGTCGGGTTAGTGTCGCTGAATTGACCAAGTCAACGGCGTTCAGCTTGTTTACAAAGGCCTCGAAATCTATTGTTCACTAAAAATGGTAAAGTAAACAACGAAGAATTATTTGGACTGGCATGGTAGAACCGTAGGGCTTGGGTCTCTCGATGTCTCAAGACTATGTGCAAACTGGGGATTATTTTGAAGCGGGAGTTTTGAACATTAAAAAGCGGGAATAAACGAGTGCCGCAATCTGTCGTCATGTCAGTATCTGGTCGATTAAAAAATGTTCATTCACATAGATAGCGACCGTGTCGTATGTGTGACCTAATCGTGTCCCAATGCTCATTGTACACTGCTCGAACATCCGGGGGTAATTTCTGTAATGAAAGATATTCAGTAGTTGTGTTAACACCAGAGGTTCCTGTCTGGTCTTCTGCAGCCATGGCACGTAGTTGCTCATGTGTCGACAAAGTATCTGTTGATAGTGCGTCACTTGGTGTGGTACCAGCTGATAGCTGAACATCTGTTGACAAGGTACTTGGTGTTGATTCTGCTGCGTCACTCGGTAAGGCACTAGATGATGATGTTTGTTGCTTATTATTAGTAGGCGACAGGTTATCGCCCCCGCCATCCGACAGGGCACCTGGTGTTGTTGGTTCTGCGTCAGTCCCCAAGTGACTAGATGATGATAGTTGAGTCTTGTTAATAGGCGAAACATGATCACCGGCAACACTCGACAAGATACTGGTCGCTGATTTGTCATTGTTAGTCACCAAACCATGACCTATCGCACCAGATGACAAGGCACATGTTGATTGTTTAGGTATTTTCTGAAGTTTACCAGTAGATTGTTCGTCTGTGGTCGGATCTCTTCTTCTCTTGCGACTTGGGGTCTGTTGATTATTAGCAGACATGCGGTAAGATGATGGTTGAGTGGTCGACACGCCACTGAATAGTACTTCATGTTCAGTCTTTATGTGACGTAGTAAATTATCTTTGCGGGTATATTTATGATCGCATAAATCACAGTTAAAAACAACTCCAGAATGAGTACTTGTATGATGTCGTAACAAATTGTCAAGACGTGTGAAGGTTTTATTACACAGAGTACACGTATGTTTCTGCATAGCTGACATTCTCGATACAGTAAATAGTTTAAAAAATGGCCGAAGTATTTGTGAATGTTATTCAGGCATACAATGAAGTTTTGTAAGACGAAAAAAATTAGTCACTAGTTGATTCGTAAACATACTCTGTTGTTTGCTCTGGTGTAGACAATATTTCAACTGATTAACCATGTATTTGCAGATATCACAGATGACTTATTGTCTGGTTATGATCGGTTAATAATGTTAATGCCTTTGGGCAGATATTTGAATAAGAACTCCTTGTACAATAGTGATGAACAAATGCCAACCAGTTTCATACGCGTACGTTTCTGTATCAGAAGACACGCTTGTTAAAGTCCATTGAATTTAATATCCGTTGAATCAAAACATCCTTCTTCGTTGACTGCGAAAATAAGAAAAGACTAGACCTTCGGTTCGTCACTGTTTTTGATACTGTCTGCGTGAGAGAGGTGTATATCTGAAATGAACAACATTCTGTCAATAAGAATCAACCAATCAGAAAACAGATAAGAAATTAACACCAAATCACAATTGTCATATCTCCTGTAGTGAACAACGTTCTGACTGCCTGACATTATGAATCAACCAATCAGAGAACAGATAAGAAATTAACACCAAATCACAAATGACATATCTCCTGTAGTGACCAACGTTCTATCTGAGGGACATTTTGAATCAACCAATCAGAGAACAGATAAGAAATTAACACCAAAGCACAAATGACATATATCCTGTAGTGACCAACGTTCTGACTGCCTGACATTATGAATCAACCAATCAGAGAACAGATAAGAAATTAACACCAAATCACAAATGGCATATCTCCTGTAGTGACCAACGCTTTATCTGATGGACATTTTGAATCAACCAATCAGACAACAGATAAGAAATTACCACCAAATCACAAATGTTCTTTCCGAGATGTATGTCAAGTGACCGGAAGCCCATTTTGGTCATTTATGTCCACGTCTTCCAGATGTATCTTTATGTTTGCAACCCGAAGCAACGCCACCTTTGACCTGGTGTAACCCCCTTTAACATGTGCTTGGTTGTAAAAGCGTCACAACCCCCAAAACAGAGACTTGTATCTCTAAGACACCACCAGTGGTATGATGATATTGTTTAAACCATACAGACATCAATAACAGCCCTTATAATATCCCATTGGCTATTTTGTAATAGGTATATATCCAAAAGTCCCAAGTCGGCTTCTCAAATATAAATCGAAGTTTATGGTAGACCTAATATGTGGTACTATTTTCACTTTACACAGTAAAACAAATTTACTTTTACTAATTAAAGTTTGTTTTGAATGAAAACGGAAGTACCCTCACTCGCGAAATTTGAAAATTCATTGTCTTAAGTCTTGTTGCGACACCACAGAAGTCTATATAAGAAAAGTATTGCAGGATCATGGTTGATCCAGAAATCCACATTCTTACACACATGCCTTACTACTACCACTCTGTAACATAACATTTGCAGAATCTCGTTCCCATAGCAACCCGCCGAAAAAAATTCATGATCACAACCAAGATGTCCCCTGTCCATTACACCCATCTGGAGATCATCCATCTTTTTAGGTTTTCCCCTTTCATGACATATACCTCTCCATTATTGTTCTCTCCAAACTTTCATGACGTTTCAAGTGACCAAAATACCAATTTTCTTTGATCGTCTTTAAAAACCATCTTCAAAATTATTGAAGTATAGACGCATTTGTTCTTTTTACCCAAGATATTCTTACCACCCATTTTAACATTTATATTCAAGTGCATTTATGCGGTGTTTAGTAAGTGTCTCACCGGTGTAAGTTGAATACTCTTAAACACCGAATTTTTGTAGTTCTATCTGTCCCACTCTATTAAGTTGTTTTAGTCTTTTAAGAGCAACTGACAGTCGTTTAATTTCTTTCATTGTGTCATCATTGTTGGTAATCAATATATTCGAAAGTTTCCACCACCTGGTTGTTATGGGGTTCTTGGCAATGTTTGCCAAAAGCAGTTTGCCATTACTTTCCTTCTAGGTAATGACTATTTTAATATGTGACCATACTGATGATCTATCACCACAGATTACAGACCATAACCATCAACAATATGTCGGCTGTTGTTACACTTCACCCACATGCTTCCATGGCTTCACATAACCCTGATTGGTCTATACGGATACTCCACCCAAGAGTGCCCCGTAGAAGAAAGAAGGATACCCTGTAATCCGGACTAATTACCATACACAAGTAAATTGTATGCCAATCTCTCAGAATGGTATCACACGCACAATCAGTAATACACACTCTCATTGTGAGTTGTTTATAGGCTGTCTGATCGTTGTGCTAACATTATAGGTCTTAGAGTGACCAACAACAACAACAACAATAACAACAACAACAACACACACATATAGGCGGACACGCCGTCATAGATACCATTATAGCCACATAGAGAAACAGAAACCCAACGACAAAAAAAAAACAGATACACACAGACAGCCAGACATACAGACACACAAACAGCCAGACATATAGATAGACAGACATACAGACAGATAGACACGCTTTCAGTCATAAGCGCAAACACTAACACACACCATTAACAGATAAATGAAACAGCAAACATGAAAACACGACCCGAAAGTTCCCCCATCATAACATTACATTCTTACTTTTCAATCCTTGTGGTTAGAATATGGTGAATTTTAGATTTATTCTAATGAGATCATTTTGATTATCATGTGGTTACACATCTCTTCACCCATCATATCACTAAGCGTGGGAGATCATTTTCTGCCATTTCACTCGATCACTAGAGTCGTGGATCAGCTCTGGTCTCGACCATACCACACCATCCAGGTATTTACTTCTCGGTATTCCCCTTGTTCTGTTCCCCTCGATCTTACCAGTTGTTACCATGTTTAATTCTTTTTGTCATAAAATACCCAACACATTTTGTCTACTTCCAATTTTCTAATCTATTTACGATTTTCATTTTTGTTTTCTTGAAGCACTTGGTTATTTTCTGCCCGTGGTATTTGCATTTTCTCCACATTTCCACAGCCATCCGATGTTTTTCAGCCTGGTCCACACATCGATACAAAAGTAACACTATGTAGCACTTCAACATGCTTTTTCTAATTGTAATTGATATCTTTTTGGTCAGTATGTTTTTCATCTTGGTAAATTCTACATTTCCTGTGACGATTCTTCTTGTAATCTCTTCAAATAACTTCCCAACAGGTATTATAACTGTTCCGAGATAATTGTACCGACTTGTTTTCCTATTTACTTGTGGTGTTTCCTTTTTCCTAGTGATGACAATAATCTGTGTCTTTTTAGTTCTAATCCTAGTTGTTCGCAACAACTGCATGTAGTAAATTTTGCAGGTCCTGTTCATTGTCTACAATCATAACTGCATATCAATTGTTATTGATGTTACGTCCTTCAATGATGACTCTTTTCATATATTTCTGATGTACAGGGAAAAAAACATTACACATCCCTTGATGACTCTTTTCATATATTTCTGGTGTATAGGGAAAAAAAAAAAACATCCCTGTCTACCTTAATAGGCTGATAGTGGCCTATTTCATTATCAATCCTTATGACAGTTTTGTTTCCAATATTTTTTTTTTCCCCAGCCGTTTGTAGATCTACAAACATCTAATTTGTTGACATGCCGTACACTATTGAATGCCTGACACATGTGATAACAGTCACACCTCTTTTAGTGTTGTTTTTTAAAACTTTTAGTGAGTGTTAAAAGCATTGTGTTTGCATTGTTCGTGTTTTTACAGACCATTCGGGCGTGTAGGTGACTTTTGCGGTATTTTACATTCTGTACCCTTGAAATGTAGGTAACGAAATACTGCAAAATCAATTAAAGCGAAAATAAAGCAAGTGAAAAACAAAGTAAGACAGAACTTGTAACGCCTGACCTCTGGCTTTCCCTCGCGCGCGCGCGCGCGCGTGCCTAGACGAAGTTATCATATGAGAAACCAGAAAGAACCGACGAATACTATTCGGAACCTATAATGATACAGTTTTTTTTTTTTGGGGGGGGGGGGGGGGAGTAGATAATGCAACAGATCTACAATTGTTGGACATTGTAGTAACACAGAGTGCTCTATCAAGAAAATAGTAATAATGGTGATCTCAAAAGAAAGTAAATAAATGTTTTGCATATCCTTTACAGGACATCGCTGTCAACGTCTTTCATCTGATTTCTTGGTCAGATTACGCTCAGTAGTTTGCTTTCTGAACGACCGGCTCAAACACCCTCATAAGGTACCGACGCGATTCGAACGGATTCTCACAGTCGTCACGTTAGTTACGAGATTACAGAGAAAATTCGGTAACCAGGGATACCAACAGTGGTGACACCAAAATGTGACATAGAAACATGCTGAACCAAGTGGATAAATTACCTAGAGGCAATTATCAGATGGATGATGTACAAGAGATTAATGAACAGAATAGGACAAACAAAATTTTAGAAAATGAAAAAGTAATGTAAGAGAGTGGTAAATAGAACCATTTTTTTTTTTTTTTTTTTTGGTGTATGGGAGTGAATGTTGTAACAAAAAATTAAGAAGAAATTAGAAGCAGCTGGTTTGTAAGGTGAATTTCCTGTCTGAGTAACTAACAACGACATGAAACTAGAAAAGAAACAACTTTCTTCACTCATGTAAGAGACGCATGAACATCGTGACAACTGGAAAGATCGAGGGGAAGAGTGGCAGACCTGTAACAGTAAAGGGAGTAGCTTAGGAGTAAAGAGTTAAGGAATGCTGCGCATTCCTTGACTAGTGGGAAAACCATAGCTAGTGAACGTGTGTGCACGAATGAAGAAGTGTATCTAGGCTGGCACACACGTCACTTGGGGCCCAGCTAGCAGGGAGTGAGGAAAACATGTAAACATCCGAATTTGAGCATAACATCATGATGCTGTAGTTGAAGGATTCGACAAATAAAGAATGATCTAAACAACGCGGAGTCTTGTGTGCTGTACGATCATCACGTGCCTTCTAACCTGTGTGTGTAACATCTCTACACTATAATACAGGTTGATTTGGTGCCTTTGACCTCAAGAAATATGGGATGTCGTGGAGAGAGTTACCGCCATGAAAGATTCTTGTGTCTGGGCGTCTGGAGAAGGAAGTTTTTAAGTAAATAATAATAAGAAACGCAACAGCTGAAAGCCCACCAAGGGGTAGTTGTTGTGGGTTCTCAGTGTATTTCTGTTTAAAAAGGAGATCGATTTCTCAGGCCAGCTCAGAAGGTTTGACTGATTAACTTATTTTTTTGAAAGACTGATGTTTTATCTAATTAATAGTATGAAATAACTTGAGCACTGACCAACGCTAATTGTATAATGAGATCAAGTAATGCCGTTTTGCATCAAAAATTAGTACACAAGCATATAAGAATGAACTCGCTGATTATGAAGTCTCGAGGTACCAGAAATGATTTCAACAGAACAATAACCTGCTCCAAATAAAACTCAAAGTAAAACAAAGAATGCTGAAAATTATGAGTTTTAGCTCATTGGACTGTTGAAGGTGAAGTCAAGGTTATATTGCAAATTCCATAATTGTTAAATCGATATTCTCAATACTCTCTACAGTCACTTCACTTAAGTGAAGGCATTGATGAATATAGTCAACTTGTCTTAAGTCAAAAGTTGTTACAAGAAATTTAACTGACCGTTGTTGGAATGCCACCTAACATATAACGGAGTGGATAGAGTCAGGTTTGAATCCAATTGTTGTTGACTGGTTCATTTTTACGCTGAAACATATGAAAATGCCAGATTTTTGCTGAAACCGGGAGCAGTTGTCGGTTGAAAAATCGTGAAGGTGACCTTGCTTGACGGAAATTAAAGTCTAACGCTTACAGTCAATCGAGCAAGTAATCAAGCAGTTTGTTATCGAGCGTTATATCGAGCACAATCAACGACAGGAAAATAATTGGAAAGAACTGATTTCGACTTCGATGGAATTAGGAAATCCAGAGGTTTTTTTTTGTGTTCTGATCCTTTCAACGGTGTCGATTTCATTTAAGTTCTTTTATCAGGATTCGTGATTAGAACAGAAAATTTTCTTCGTCAGGATCTTCGATTGGAGTTAGTTTTTTGTTAGTATAGTTAGATAATAGATAATATTAGAGTAATTAATTGAACAGATTGTGTATTGCTGCTGAATTTGAAATTAATATTGTTTGAAATATTTGTATATTGTTTAATAATTTCCATTATAGATTCTAGAATGGAACCCCAAGATTTTTCACAGGTACTGACTGGAGTTGGTGGGGCAATAGCAAGGTTGGATGCAGTGTTAAGACAACAAAATGTAAGCAGTGATGTTGAGAGATTTAATGGACAAGCAAACCAGTTTAAGAAATGGGTCATTTCTATTGAGAAACATGCTTATTTAGTAAACGCTACAGATGAGGAGAAAAAGAATTTGGCATACAGAACAAGTACAAGTCCAGTTTCTGACCATATAAGAAGAAAACTAGAAGCAGGAAGAGGTGAAACCTGGGAAGAATTTAAAGATGATCTCGCAAGAAAATACGCTAAAATTACTGATCCACAACACGCATTCTCAGTGTTGCGACAGACTAGACAAAATACTACAGAAAGTGTACAGCTATATAGTGACAGGTTAATCAATTTAGCGGAAGAGTCATTTTTAGGACAGAATGTACGTGCTGAAGAAGTAGAACGGATGTTAGTAGGGATTTTTGTTGATGGGATTAGGTCAGATGGATTGAAATTTAAATTACTAAGAGAGAATCCGGCAAGATTGTCACAAGCGGTAGATATCGCTATACAAGAGGAAAGCTTGAGGAGAAGGTTTAGATTAAGGGTAGGACGAGAGTTAGGTAGTAGTTCGGAAGATAGAATTGAAGAACCTATGGAAATAGGACAGTATAGACATGGATGGAGAGGAAGACGAGGAGAAATACAGATGGTACAAAGAAACGATAACGTATATAATCAAGGTAGAGGAAGACAAGTGAGAAATACTATAAGAAACATGGAAGGTAACACAAATAACTCGAATGTGGTTTGTTGGGGATGTCACCAACGGGGGCATTTTTTCCGCTTTTGTGGTAACAGACGTGTCCCATCGAATACACAAAATAATAGAGCTGTTCAGACGAGTACACAGAATAGAACTGCAAATGGCAGACCAGCAAATAGGAATTATGGAGACATGCAGAGAAATTTTAGAAGCTCAGGAAATCAGGGAAATTGGCATCCCGCTTACTGAACAGGATCGGCAGTAGGGGGGAAGATAGTAAGGTCCAAAAGGGGCATCAATGTGTTAAAAACCCAAAGGATGAGTATAGTAGGACATTTAGAAATAAAAAACAAGCCGAGATAAAACAATTGTCATTAAATATGGTAGATCCTAGGTCATGTATAGTACAAATAGGAAAATATAAAGTTAGAACATTAGTTGATTCGGGAGCACAAGTTAGCGTGATTAAAGAAGCATTTTTATATCGAATGTTAAAAAATTGTAAAATATTTAGAATTCAGGAGAATCTTCATTCAGTAACGGGACAAAAATTAGAAGTGCTAGGACAAACGATGATAAACTTGAAATTAGGAGGGATAAATGTCAGGCATATGTTCCATGTGGTCAAAAATTTAAATAGAAATATGATATTGGGTAGAGATTTTTTATTGAAAAATGGGGTGAGACTTTTATTTGATTTGCATAAATTAAAATTCCAAGATGTTTACGTAGATTTAGAAGAAGATATGCATGTGTCGACACTAGTTAGAGTCAAAACGACCATGAATTTAAAACCACAGTCAGTTAATTTGATACAAGCAAAGCTGAAGAGAAACCCGTATTATGTAGCAGGAAACATAGTCAGAATCACTGAATTGCAAAAAGAAATAATTGATGAGCCAGGTTTGGAAGTTCCGGATGGAATAATAGAATTAGATAAAAGTTTAACATTTCCAGTGATGGTTATTAATAACACAGGTAGAGAAATTAAATTATACAGAGGATGTGTAATAGCCAAGCTAGAACATAACGTTAGTGACATATTGACAACAGATAGAGTAAATATGGCAGGCATAAGTTATTCAGAAACCTCTAGTGAAAGAATTAATAACAGGCGCGGATGCGGACGAAAAGGGAACGTAAGAATGGATGAATTGATCCATCCATCCAGAAGAAATACAGCCCAAATACATTCACTAGACAAAGTTACAAGGGAACAAGAATTGTTGGCACAGTTAAAAACTCCGCCAGAAAATAAGGAAGTATTAGAACAACTTATAAAACAAAATCAGGATGTGTTTGCAATTAATGATTTAGAATTGGGAAAGACAAAAACAGTTACAATGGAAATAGATACGGGAGACCATCCACCAATTAGTTTAAAACCATATAGAACTCCATTAAGAAATAGAGAAGTCGTAGAAAAGGCAATAGAAGATATGTTGAAAGCAGGCATAATAACAAGATCAAAATCAGAATGGTCATCTCCGGTCGTCATAGTAGCCAAATCTGATGGTTCGAACAGGTTCTGTTGCGACTACAGGGCGTTGAACAAAATTACTAAGAATGTAGCGTACCCATTGCCGGTGATTGATGATATTTTGGGGTTACTTAATGGCTCTACATATTTCACAACGCTGGATGCAAGGGCAGGATTTTGGTGTATTCCGATGTCGAAGGACGCGCAAAAGAAAAGTGCCTTTTGTACTCATATGGGTTCTTATGAATTCTTACGTATGCCATTCGGTCTCAAAAATGCACCGTCTCACTATATGTTCTTAATAAATGAAGTACTAGACGGTATGCAAAATTTTGCCCTGGCCTATATAGATGACATATTGATATTTACGAAAGGGAATGTGGAGAATCATTTGAAACATATTAGACTAGTATTTGACAGATTAAGAAGGCATGACGTTAAATTAAAGCTTAGTAAGTGCCAGTTTTTAAAGACAGAAACAAAATATTTAGGCTATATAATAAATAGGGAAGGTATTAAACCAGACCAGGACAAGATAAAGGTTATTAAAGAATTACCTCCTCCAACTAATGTTAAGGAAGTGCGTGCGTTTATAGGTACGTGTGCGTATTATAGAAGGTTTGTACCAGCATTTTCAAGGATAGCAATACCTATTACGAATTTAACGGGAAAATACGCTAGATTTAAGTGGGATGATGAGTGTCAAAAAGCGTGCGAACTTTTAAAAGATAGCTTAACAGTGGTACCATTATTGACACATCCAGACTTGAATAAACAGCTAATATTATACACAGATGCTTCAGACAACGCAATAGGAGCATGTTTGGTTCAACCATATGAAGGAGAAGAATCTGGAATACCAGGGGTTAAAAATGAAAGACCAATCTATTTCTTGTCTCATAAACTCAGCAAGACTCAAAAGAAATGGCCGATTATTGAGAAAGAAGCATATGCTATACACTACGCTCTTCAAAAATTAAATTACTATTTACATAACGCCAATTTCATTATTAGAACTGACCACATGCTATTAAAGTCGATATTAGAAGCACCAATACAAAATAGGAAAATACAAACGTGGGCATTGAATTTACAGGGATACAATGCTAAGGTTGAATATGTTTCAGGGAAACATAATACATGCGCCGACCTTTTGTCTAGGATCCCATATACACAGTCGTCAGGGAACACGGAAGATGAAGCTGAACCAGAGATAGACGATCGAAACTGGCAAGTAAATATATTAGATTCTGCCATAATAAATAGGGAAGAATTTGAGAGTTTACCATCGGATCAAGAGTCTGAACCTAGAACAGAAGACCCACATTTAGAACAGTTTGATATGAAAACAGAACAAGAATTAGATCCAAAAATAGTACAGATAAAAAGAAAACTGAAAGAAACAGGGGAAAATAGTTTTAAAAGAAAGTTTGTAGAGTTACAAGAAGACAATCAATTATATTATATCAGTGAAAAAGGTGAAGGAGTAAGAAAATATATTCCGAAACATTTAGAACAAGAAGTCTTAAAGGCATATCACGATAATAATGGTCATTTTGGACGAGATAAGTTAGTGAAGGCTATTAGCAGTAAATATTACTGGCCGAATTTATTCAAAAGTGTATATGAATATGTTGAAGCGTGTGAAAAGTGTAGGTTAAGAAACATGAAGATAATCAAATGTCCTTTACAAGATACCGATATTCCTCAATTTCCAATGCAGAAAGTAAGTTTGGATATTTCAGGTCCTCATCCAAAAACATTATCGGGAAATGTATACCTACTACATATAGTTGATTCATATAGTCTCTGGCCAGAAGTTTATCCAATTCCAGACAAGAGTGCTGATTCAGTTATAAATATGCTTTTACAAGAATTTATACCAAGGTTTGGGTGTCCACAAATAATACTTACAGACAATGGGAAAGAATTTGTAAATAGAAAGTTTGAAAAATTGGTAAAAGATTTGAATATAAAACACATTAGGACTTCATATTACAGACCAACTTCTAATGCTAAAAATGAGAGACAACATAGAACACTATACAATATTCTAGCGAACAATGTAGAAGAACACGATATGGATTGGGATCTTTATTTGGGGATAGCATTAGCGGCGATACGTACACACGAAAATGAAGGAACAGGTTTCTCACCATTTTACTTAGTACATGGGAGAGAACCAATATTGCCAATTGATAATTTATTGAAGCCTAGGAGAAAATATCTGGGGGAAGATTTTCAGGAAACAAGGTTGCAAGAGATGCACAAAGCACATCTTCGTTTAAGAAATAATATAATTAAGGCTAGAGAAAGACAGAAGAAATACGCAAATAAAAATGCACACTTACAAGAGTTCAACATAGGTGATAGGGTGTATTACAAAAAACATAGAAAAAACTCTAAGTTTGATGCTCATTGGGTCCCGGGATACTATATTTTAGAAAAAAAGGGTCCAGTGTCATATACTATAAAGAATCAAATTTCAGGGCATGTTGCACGTTCACATGTAGAGCACTTAAGGCGGGATAATGAGGAAAGGGATGCAGAGAATAGTAATAATAATTATTGTTCCGAAGAAATATTGTCAGGTGGACAGATTGTCAGACAATCGGTATATCCAATACCTATAGAGAATGGGAAACAAGTGACAACAGCATCTACTACAGCTGAACAAGAAGAAACAGTACCAAAAACAGTCATGACGGAGGAAAATAACATGTATGACGATTATATTAGCGAAGAATCAGTCAAAGAAAAAATAGAACCTCCATTTATGAATACAAGACAGGCTGTAAAAAGAAAGTTAGATAGTCAGAAAGAAAAAGAAATTAAGAGGCAAAGGAAACTTAGAGTGAGTTCTTCAAGTGGTGAAGATATGCCATTAGTTGAAAATTTGTTGAGACGGCAAGACAGGAAAATTAGATTGGATTTAGAAAGGAAGAAATTAGCGGTTGCTAGTAATGGATATACAGATGGGGAAGAAGAAATGGATGAAAAGTCAGAAACTGATGAAGAAGCTGATATGAAAGAAGATAGCTCTCCTCGGGAGGATAGTGACATTGATGTAGATATTGCAATTATAGAAAAAAATTTGAAGTTATTAAGAAAATGGAGAAGAGATAGATAAATAGCCTGGTAGAATATTCTGCAGATGGCAGATAGAAGAAGAAGTTAGACACGATATTTTTGTGTTTACAAAGAAGATGGTTGGTAAATAACTTAAGCAAGAGTTGTTGGGAGGAATATACATAATATGGTAATTATTGGTATATGTTTTGTGATCATGTTGGTTTTTAAGTGAAGTGTGGAGTTTTTCTTAAACGGAAAACAATTATTGAGTAGTCATAAAATGGTCTTGCATTTCCTTATATATGTGTTTAATTTGATTAATGTATGGGGATAAATATGATGTCAAAGAATGAGGGGGTTGATATGGTTTAGTCAATTGTTTGGACTTCAATGGTGTTTTATGAAATGTGAAGAATAAGTTAACTTAGCTGGTTATTTTTTACAATGTTTTGGTTTTATTGAGTTACCCTGAGTGTGTTTAAAATGATTATTGGTTCGACGTTCAGTTAGAAGAAACAGATGACTTAAAGTAGTTGAGTCGTTTAACGTATATAACGTTTATAAATAGAAGTTGAGGGTGAAACATGATGGAGTTAAGGGGGAAGAAGTAGTGGTTAGTGAAGTGACTCAATATGTTGTAATGGAGGAGTATGTTGATATTATTGGGTTCGCAATGTAAATGTTTGGGTTAAAAATAGGAGCTGGGTTGAACAGCATTTAATGGGAAAATGCCAGCTTGAGTTTTGGCATTTAAATAAGTTGGAAGAAGAAGACTGTATGTAACAGTATACTATTTTTTTGATAATAACGATTATTATTGACGGAAACTGAAGATAAATTTTGAAACTTAATTTTTATAAAGTTTTGAGAATGTATGGGAAGAGAAAGGTGATTACTTCTTACTTTTCCTTACTTTTTCTTATTTATTTTAGGTGCGCACCTACCAAATCTAATCTACCCAATCTAACTATTTTTTTCTGTCTATCCTAGAATAGTGAGAGTGTGAGAATGTGAATAAGGGAGAAATAAAAGATAAGGGGAATATCTTCAGTTTTGTCAATCATAATTTAGATGGACACTTTAAATTTAAAAGCGGTTCGCTTATGGAGAATTTTATGGAGAGTTTTGTAGCGAGTTTTCTAGAGAACTTTATAACGAGTTTTGTAGCGAGTTTTCTAGAGAACTTTATAACGAGTTTTGTAGAGGGTTTCGGTATTATTGTCTCTGGTTAGCAATTGGCTATGATGAGATAGGAGAATGAGAATTGGAATTATATGGAATTGTTGTTAATTGTGGTATAGAGATGTATAGTTAAGTGCTTAAGAGTTGGGGTTGAGATTTTTTCAGGGAAAAATTCTCTTTGAAGAAGGGGAGGTATATGTAACAGTAAAGGGAGTAGCTTAGGAGTAAAGAGTTAAGGAATGCTGCGAATTCCTTGACTAGTGGGAAAACCAAAGCTAGTGAACGTGTGTGCACGAATGAAGAAGTGTATCTAGGCTGGCACACACGTCACTTGGGGCCCAGCTAGCAGGGAGTGAGGAAAACATGTAAACATCCGAATTTGAGCATAACATCATGATGCTGTAGTTGAAGGATTCGACAAATAAAGAATGATCTAAACAACGCGGAGTATTGTGTGCTGTACGATCATCACGTGCCTTCTAACCTGTGTGTGTAACATCTCTACACTATAATAGACCGAGATTAGAAATTATGGTAGTGGCATGTCAGCAAAGTTGATTTCAGAACACAAAAGACAGCGGCATGAATGCCTACAACACGGAACTTGATGATGACAGTGTCAGCAAAGTTGATTTCAGAACACCAAAGACAACGGCATGAATGCCTACAACACGGAACTTGATGATGACAGTGTCAGCAAAGTTGATTTCAGAACACCAAAGACAGCGGCATGAATGCCTACAACACGGAACTTGATGATGACAGTGTCAGCAAAGTTGATTTCAGAACACGAAAGACAACGGCATGAATGCCTACAACACGGAACTTGATGATGACAGTGTCAGCAAAGTTGATTTCAGAACACGAAAGACAACGGCATGAATGCCTACAACACGGAACTTGATGATGACAGTGTCAGCAAAGTTGATTTCAGAACACCAAAGACAGCGGCATGAATGCCTACAACACAGCACTTGATGATGACAGTGTCAGCAAAGTTGGTTTCAGAACACCAAAGACAGCGTCATGAATGCCTACAACACAGCACTTGATGATGACTGTGTCAGCAAAGTTGGTTTCAGAACACCAAAGACAGCGTCATGAATGCCTACAACACGGCACTACATGAATGCATCACACGTGTTGCTGGCGTGTCCTTTTGTGTAAAGTAAATTTTAAAAAAAAACAGCTGTGTGTGGCGTGTCGGCCACGCGAGAGAATGTACGAATGTGGCTTTGTACAGGGTGAAAAGAAAAGTTTTTGTTCTTATAACCATTAGTTCTGCTTACACTCAAAACATGGCAAAATTTAGATTTATTCTGATGATATCAAAATTAAATCTGATTATCGTGTTAGTAAAACACTTACACTTCACTGCGAGCCTCAGTTTGGTTGGGCTGGTGAATAAACACAACAATATTACCCGTGTTTTGTTAACGTGCGCGGTCATCCGAGAAAACTTGGCAACAAACCCCCGGACAAAGCCGCTACGGAACGAAAGTAACATAAAGGGTGCAACATGCTGAGTTTATAATATCAATATCTCTTTATAAATTACACAAAACACCATCATTATTGGTTTTTTTTTTTAAATCAACAACCTCATAATCTTTCACTTCACTATAAGTTTTAATACTTTTGACCTTTAAAAAGTTATTTTATTACACATTTAAGGCGTCATACCACGCCTGGGTGTTCCGATTTTGCATACATAAGTAATTTTTAACAATATATATGTATGCTTTATTATGATATATTGCCTTTTAAAATACTTAAAACTTGGTATTATTAAATATTACAAGGTTCATTTTTCTGATATTTGAATCATTTTGTATAAATCTGACTTTCCCCAAGCGGGCATAGCACAGTTTTACATATCATAATAACTAATTTATTCTGTTACTATTTTTATACAACCGAAAACCAAATTCTATCGGCGTGTAAACATAATGGGGGAGTAATTTATATATTTGTCTAACCCGTATATGTTTATACATCTGTTCTAGAAATATGTTTTGTCTATCGCTGTAATTCTTATTTTACCATCTCCGACATCTCTCGCAGTTGCAAGGTTGCTGTTGTACTTTTGGGTCGTTATCACCGTTACCAGAATTATTAGTGTAGTTGCTAAAGCACTCGACTCGGGTCTGGGCGAAAGTGGTTCGACCCTCAAAATGATAATTTTTAATTTTTTTATTTTTATTTTTTCAAATTCGTTCGCACGCTTTAAACCGCGGTTCATCAAAATACCATACCGTTGTCTAGTATTTATTTTCTTTTTGGTAACTCTTTCGCTTACGCACAGCTAAGAAGATAGACACTTTGTAACACCGAAAAAAGAATACACTATGTTTCATGCCGGTAACCGCTCTGCGTATATCATTATCATGTGCCATGTCGATTCTTCTTCTTCTTTTGTTAGTTTGAAATATGTCTACAACTGCAATATTGTCTCTTGTGTGAATTTAACTGCCTTTGTCGGTAAGACTTGTCACTCGGTTATATCAGTTTGTAACGAAAACACATAACAAAACACTACCAGCTTAATTATTAATTTTACATAAATTAGATGGGGTTTTTGTGTAGGGAAGTAATTCTTCAGTCATCGTGTGCCATGTCGGTGGGCGTGACCAAACGTGGTACATTTTACCATGTTGATAAGTTTAATAAAACAGAGTACCACACGTAAACCTGTCAATCAGATATTTAGTTGAGTTGCGTTGATTAAATCGTTTCTTGCGGGAACCATTTCCACCCTCACAACTTCCTTGGGGATCGTTGAGTGAAAACCAGATCATCGAGGCTGTAAAATCCGATACATATTTCGGGTTGGTTGAGTGTGATATAGAGACCCCGGCTGCTTTACAACAGTCCTTTGCCGAAATTCCCCCTATTTTCAAGAACACAGAAGTGTCGAGGGACGACATTGGGGAGTTTATGAAAGAATACGCCATAAAAAATAAACTACTGAGTACTCCACGACGGACTTTGATTGGTAGTTATTTCGGGAAGAAAATATTATTAACCACCCCTCTTTTAAAGTGGTATCTAGCCCATGGGTTGGTCGTTACACACATCTACCAGACAATAGAATATCGACCGATTAGTTGTTTTAAACAATTTGGGGAAACAGTGTCTAATGCCCATCGCCAAGGGGACGAAAATCCAGCTGAGAGTATTACAGCCGACACGATGAAATTGCTAGGTAACGCCGCTTACGGTAAAACGTTAACTAATAAAGCCAAACATACCGACGGCTCCTACTGCCACGGAAAAGACACGACCAAAGCACTCAATAACCCCAGGTTCAAAAGCATGACTGGCATTACAGACGATCTTTTCGAAGTAGAAACCCTAAAAAACTAGCTGGGATCTACCTCTACAGATTGGTTTCTTTGTCTACCAGTATGCCAAATTAAGAATGTTAGCTTTCTACTATGACTTTCTAGACAAATTTATCTCTAAAGACGACTTTCAGCTTTGTGAAATGGACACTGACTCTCTATATTTGGCCCTTAGCGCTGACTCACTCTCTGAAGTAGTTAGACCACACCTACTAGAAGAATATGACAGAGTCTACAATCAGTGGTTCCCGTCTGAAACCTGCCCTGTTCATAGAATTACCCCTAATACCAGTACCTGTCAGGACTGTGTGGATATCAAAGCCTATGAAAAGAGAACTCCTGGTCTTTTCAAACTAGAATACGAAGGGGAGGGGATGGTGTCGTTATGTAGTAAGACGTATATTTGTGTCGGAGACTATGATAAAATCAGTACCAAAGGTCTCACCAAAAATCACAACACTCATCTAAACAAGGACACTTTTTTGGAAGTACTCAACACTCAAACACCGAGTGGGGGAACCAATATAGGCTTCAAGACCCAAGACTCTTCTGTATATACATATCAGCAACATCGCGATTCACTGTCATATCTGTATATAAAAAGACAGACACAAAATGATAATGTGTCGACTATGCCGCTACTTATTTAATATGCATTGTATTGTTTGTCTATACATGGTTTAATAAAAAACGTTATATACCTTACTTGACTCGTTTGTTATTTTGAATGTTTCATGTTGTATTTTTTTATGTTATACACTACACATACCTAGCGTTACTAGACCACACCCACTCCGCTGAGTCACTTCGCAACACCTCTGACCACGCCTAGTTTAAAAAAAAACGGAGAGTTATCGCCCTTTGCGGAGGAAATCGATTTCCTCCGCAAAAAACAAGGTGCTTTCCTCGTTCTACACTACTGACAGACAGACAGACAGACAGACAGACAGACAGACAGAATGATAGGCAGACAGACAGACAGACAGACGGACGGACGGACGGACAGACAGACAGACAGAATGATAGGCAGGCAGGCAGATAGATAGATAGATAGATAGATAGATAGATAGATAGATAGATAGATAGATAGATAGATAGATAGATAGATAGATAGATAGATAGATAGATAGATAGATAGATAGATAGATAGATGGATGGATGGACGGACGGACGGACGGACGGACGGACGGACAGAGAGACAGACATATAGTACAAACTTTATTTTCAAAGGGTTAAGAATTGGGCACGCAGGCCTGTCTAACATTCTGCCCTTCCATCACTCTCTTTTATGCATTATTTCATTCAGACATCATTCAAGGCTAACAGAGAACAGCAACAATATTTTTTTTTAATGCATTATAAAGGCATGCACAAAATGCGAACATCAATACTACACGACTCAGTAATACTAGATCAGTGGTTCTCAACCTTTTTTGGCCCATTCCCCCCTTCACCATATTTTCAGAACGCCATTCCCCCCCCCCCTTCCTATCAAATATTTGGCCCGTTCCCCCCTTCACCGTATTTTCAGAACGTCATTCTCCCCCTTTCATATTTCCTATCTAAAAATCCCCTCACCCATACACAGTATACGTAAAAGTGGAAGGCAAATGTAATAGCATATACTAAAACAAGTCTAGACATCCACATAAAACATGATTTGTGGGTCTACTTACTTTATAAAATGAATTTTAGAAGGACGAGACATACATAACTGTAAAGTATGAAGGGAAAAACTATGTCAAGTAATCGGTTCTTGTATTAACACGATCTTGAAATGGTCTTCATTTCCCCCCCCCCCTGGAAACCCTGAAATTCCCCCCTGGGGGGGGGGGGGAATTCCCCACCGGTTGAGAACCACTGTACTAGATAATAGTGTGACATTTGTTATTAACTATGTGGAATATACTGGTATACCAAAAATGGACTGGCTATTATACTAGGGTTTTCTTATTATTATTATTTTTATTATTAAGGGGGAAGGTAATCCGTAATGAGATAGCGTTAGAATAACTTGCGATTATATGTATAGGGAGTGGTGATGTCTTTGATTTCTTGTGGAAGATTGTTCCACCGCTGAGCTGCAGAGTACGTTAAGCTTGTTTTGTATAAGTCAATCCTAGGCTTCGGAATGTGTAATATATTTAATCGTTTACTGTGCCTAGCATTATATTTAAACAATGGCCAAAGGTAATTTGGGGCATTCCGATGCAGGATTTTGTGAATTAGTTTGGCCTTATTGGAAAGCAGGCGTTTGCGGAGCGGTAGTAACTGAGGGCGTTTATGCAGGCTAGGATTGTCAGATAAGGGATTGCTATTGAAAAACATTTTGACCAATAAAAAGGTGTCAATTGAAACGAGAAAAAGAGTGTTGAGGGGATACATAGAGCCTGTTCTTTTGTATGGATGTGAAACTTGGACAATGAGCAGTCAAGCAGAAAAACATCTGATGGCTGCAGAAATGTGGTTTCTGAGGAAAATGTAAAGAATACCATGGACAGACAGAAAAACCAATGACCAAGTACTACAGTAGACAAATGAAAATCGTAAATTGATTAGAGAAATTAGTCGTAGACAGTCAAAATTTTTTGGACATGTTATGAGAAGAAATGGATTGGAGAACTTAGTGACAACTGGCAAGATCGAAGGGTACAGACCAAGAGGAAGACCGAGAGAAAAATACCTGGATGGCTTGGCCACATGGCATGGACGAGACAGGAACACTGAGCTGATCCACGACGCTGGTGATCGAGTGAAATGGCGAGTCATGACCGCCCACGCTTTCCGGCATGGCACATGATTGATTGATTGATGTGAGAAGTATAGAATATTTTCCTTCTGTCCTCATCACAAAACGTTTTAATTGTGGCGACTGTTTTTCGCTGTTTGTTTAATGAGCTGCACTACATTTTATTAGAAAGCAGCAAGTCAAATGGTTTGGCCGTGTAAGTAAGTTACCAACTAACAGTATACCACAACAAGCAATGATGTACAGACCAGAGGGAAACACAGGAAGAGGCCGACCACGTAAATGATGGACGCAGAGAATAACATTAACAGAGTCCATGGGAATTTCAATACATGAAGCCCATACGCGGGCACTCTCCCGATGTTTATACTTCACCTCGACACCGCAAGGTACAAGAGGAACATGATGAGATGAGATGAGATGTGATGTTTAATGAGCGCTTGAACGTGGGAATTCAAGGTTAGGTTTATATCAATGATTATGCCTAATGTTTTGTGCTCGATTACACTTTCTACTGGCATGTTATCGATGTGAAGTTTAAGTGATGTGTGTGAATTTAGAGTTTGAAGTCTTTGTCTGGTTGTTAATAACATTGATTTTATTTTAGTGATGTTAATTTGCATACGGTTCGCATAGCTCCACCTAACTACATTATTTAATTCTTGTTGCAAAGACGAGTCCAGCAAATTACAGTTTTCAGCGTTTGTATACACTGTACAGTCGTCTGCAAATAGATCGCAGGACGAGGAAAGATGCAAAGGTAGATCGTTGATATATATGGCAAATAATAGAGGGCCAAGAATGGAGCCTTGCGGTACTCCAATATTGAAGGTATTGGTTTGAGACAGAGATTTATTATGTGATACTACTTGCTTTCTGTTTGATAGAACAGATGTTATTAGAGTGACTACATTAGGACCAATTTTCATTGTCTCTAGTTTTTCATTTAAAATAACATAGTCTATCTGTCTAATGTTACTTTATGGATGTGTTTTTCTAGTGGTTTAGATAGTCATGATAGTAAGGAAATGGGTCTGTAATTCTTAGGGAGACCATTGTCCAATGAACCATATTTAAGAAGAGAGTACACTTTAGCGATTTTGAGAGCTGATGGCAAGTGGCCTTTAGTGAGACACTGATTATATACATAGGTTAGTGATATACAGATCACTGGCGCAGCACAACGGGAGAATCCGGTTGCTAATTTCATCTGGTCTATGTCAGTTTGAAAAGCAATTGCAGCATTTGTCGAATGTAATATGATTTGATGGTAAAGAATTTGAAATGATGATAATAATAGACAGACAGACAGACAGACAGACAGACAGACAGACAGACAGACAGACAGACAGATAGATAGATAGATAGATAGATAGATAGATAGATAGATAGATAGATAGATAGATAGATAGATAGATAGATAGATAGGTAGGTAGGTACATACCTGCCTGCCTGCCTGCCTGCCTGCCTGCCTGCGTGCGTGCGTGCGTGCGTGCGTACGTGCGTACGTACGTACGTACATACATACATACATACATACATACATACATACATACATACATACTGTCACAGAACTCAGTGGGTCCGCCTCGTGATGTTTCTGCTGAGGAAAGGTCCGGTGAGACATCGGAGATTCGGGTGACGAAAATTTAACAGTGAAAGGGAAGTAACCAGTAAATTGACTCAACCCGACCCGAATCGTTGCTCGCCCTTTAAGATTAGTCCAGTAGGTTGGTGGCGGAACAGATGTCCGGGCAAGACCGAATGCGCATGTCTGACTGCGCAGTCGATTGTCCCGGAACACCTGATCAGTTGGAGACAAAGGTTGCCGGCAGGCAGTCGACATTTTGGCCTAGTGCTAAGGGAGAGAGAGAGCAGGACGCCGTGTCTTGACGAGGGTTAAAGACTTCCGACATCATGTCCAGTTGCAGTGACAACGCTTCTCGTCTCCACTGTCGTGCTGTTTGTGTGAAGGTATGTGTACAACCGTTTTCATTAACTAGTGCGGTGTCGGTGATTCAAATTATGAGATTTCGCTAACGCGTGTACTGACCGGCGCGGGAAAGGAGGTCACGTGTGAACAGTGGCAAGCTTGTAGGTTACGACTGTAAAATTAAGCCTGTGGCAAACGCGTGTGTAGCAGCAGTGTACTGCTAAGATATTTCATAGGTTAGCAGCGCGTGGCTTATTTACAGCCCCTGTTGATCGGGGAAATCGGGTTCAGGGAAGTGAGACCTATAATTCGAGTTCACACATGGCCAACTTTATATCCTTGAGCGTCAGCGGGGCCAGCGCGGCCGAACCGTTACTCACGGCGCTAACGGAAGTAGATTAAGGAGTCGCTTCGGATATATCGAGTGATATATCGATGAAATCGGGCAAGTGCAACGAATCGACTGCACCGGTCGGCCGAACCCTCCGAGGTCGTTTCAAGGTCGTGCTGGGAGTCGAGCGTCTGATCACCAGGTGGCCGACCACTGACTTTCTTCTGGGCTTTCCTCACATCTGTCTTGTAATTAGTTCCCTCGATGGAAGGCCAGCTTAATATAGTGGTGTCCTGAGAGGTTGACAGAAGGAGAAGGGACCATTGCGACAGAATTGTTCATATTGAACATGACACCGTTCTAAATGCCCCGACCTGGGACCAGGGAGGGGGGAACGGGGTGTGGATTTCTGCTACAGGGAGATCACCCTGTATATTTATTTGGAGTTCTTGGATGGTGCCTACGGCCTGGTACGACATCAGCGTTGGCGGATAACAGGAAGGAGGTGAGGGAGTACTGCCATTAGCCCTCCTTAAGGGTGCTTCTATCTTTAAGTACAACTAACTCACTAACCACATGTGTTGTCTAGCTATGTTCCAGCAGAGACCCACATCTCCGACACCAACCTTGACCCAGTCCTACGTTCGTCTGAGAAAGAGGATGTAGGTGGACAGCTGCCACTTTGGTTCTAGGTCCAGTCTGTCCTCGACCATTAGAGCAGCCAGTGAAGGAGTGCGGCCCTTATGGGAAGGGTCCACATGTCTGAGTAATGGGGACTTAAGTGTATCTGCTGTGGGTAAGTCTGATTCATGGTGCTCTCACTGAGTATTATCCTCCACAGATTCTATCTTGTTGAGAGCAGAGCCATGATCTGGGGACGAGTCCAGTGATCCGGACTAGGGCGACAGCCGGTGTGAACAGCTGGGAAGTCCACTACCGCAGCGAGCAGTACGTACAATCGATAGTACGTCTCAGGAGGGGCTCCAGCTAACGCCTCGCCCAATCCACGTCTGATAGCCCAGGTTATGTGTCAGGACAACACCATATCGCCTTGTTCGTTACTCCAGCTGGGCAAGTATCTGATTGTTGTTAGCGTCCAGGTTGTGACCCTGACTGACTGCCTGCATGTCAAATAATGCTGATGTCTCCGCTACCAAGTGCCTGGTACCCTGTGGTGCCTGATATTGTGGAAGAACTTGTGTCTGTTTTGAACTCTATCTAACGTGACACGTTTCCGCGGGAGAGGTATCTGTGCTGTGATATCCGCGCTATGAGTCAGAGGATCTGCGCGGGTTGCATAGACAGTTAGGACTGCTACTACCATTGAGTGAGAGATCATCCTCTTGCTATACCCGCAGTACCATCAGACTTTTCCAGACGCTTCGGAGGAGTGTTCTAGTTCCTCAGCTTCCGAGAGAGTCTTTATCCCTAAGGTGATCCAGACTTCAGGGACGTCATCCACCGAAGGTCCCAAGTACCAGTGAGTCAACTCGCCAGCCATCCTATCCAAGTGGAGAAACCTATACCTGGAGGGAGGCCTGAGAGACTTGGTGAGCGTGTCTGACTTACCCAATAGTGTGACTTGAGGCCCTGACGATGATGACACTTACTCCAGGAGGCTACTCGATCCTTGCCACGTCTTATCTCGCATAGATACTGCAAGGTCTATCTCGGAATCATTATCATTCTCATTCATCCATTCATCTTGTATAATACACCATATTGTTAACATAGTTAGCTGCCAGAGTTGTGTCATGAGTTCAGGACGAAGTTTGAAAGGGGTAACGTCCCTTGGTTGAGAGTGAGGGAGATAGGATTCCAAGGGTCGAAGGGGTTTGTGGACTGAGGTCACCTATGTCCCAGGGCTAAAGGTATCCCGTTGTTAAAGTGTGATAGCAGGTTCCCCTCACCCCAGGGAGTGCTACGACATTATTTGGGGGCTCGTCCGGGATACAAAAGATTCAGCTCTGGTGATTATTGATAGGTGTTAGGACATATCATTCCTATCCTCACTATAGAAGTCTACGTAGGTCTTGGGTCCTATTTCTTTCTTGACGAAGACGGAGTGACTTGTGGTGTGCTGTGTGTTGTGGTGTATAGATTAGAGTTGTGTACTGACTATCTGTATATTGCACTTTTGGATATACACTAACACTACTAACACACCCACCCTAACTATGGCCTCTGGCAAACTAAATATGACCGAAGTGCAGGCAACAGGCGAAGGAATGGGCCTGAGAGGTGATGCACTTTCGCAATATATACAAGAGGTGGAAAGAGACTTCCGGCAGGAAGAAAGAGAGAGAAAAAAGCGTGAAGCGGACCTGGAGGATAGAAAGTTAGCCTTGGAGGAAAAGAAGTTAGAAGCTGAGAAAGCAGCTAAAAAGTTAGACGCTGAGCAAGCAGCTAAAAAGTTAGACGCTGAGCAAGCAGCTAAAAAGTTAGAAGCTGAGCAAAAGAAGTTCGACTCTGAACAAGAAGCTAGGAGACTTGAGCGAGAGCATGAGTACCGAATGCGGGAACTCGAGCTCAAGGCACAGACCAGTAGAAATACTGAGGGAGCAGTAGGAGGTTCTTCACTCCCTGGTTCACCCAACTTAGGTAGACATGGTTACCATGCCATGAAGTTTCCTCTTGCAATTTTTGAGGAAGACAAAGAGAAGATAGATCAGTTCCTACAGAAATTCGAGGTTATGTCTGTCGCAATGGGTCTCGATAAAGACAAATGGTGTCTGAAATTATCCCAAGGTTTGCGCGGAACAGCGTTCGAGGTCTATGCCCGTTTACCGGCCGGACACGAGAACGATTACGAGGCGTTGAAAGAGGCGTTATTGAAACGGTTCGAAATGACTTCACACACGTACCGGAAGAAGTTTCGGTCTGCGAACCGCGAACCTAGTGAGTTATTCGCCGCGTATAGTCTGCGACTCAAATCCTATTTGCATAAATGGATGGAGTTAGCCGGATTTGCGAAAGACTACGAAAGTCTCGAAGAACTAATGATCGTCGACCAAATGCGAAAGCATATGTCGAAACCTCTAAAAACTTTCTTGGGAGAACAGGGGGCGGAGAGGTTAGACGTCGTGGCAAAATTGGCGGAAAGGTACGTCGTAGTACATGGGGAGGCTCGTGATACCTGTCCCACTAGTATTAAAGGTCAGGACAAGTCTGACAAGAAGAAATTTAAAAGCTCTCAGCAGAAAAAGGTAGAGTCTTCAGAAAGGTCCACAGGAAAAAGTCCAGAGAAGTCAAAAGATGGGAGTAAGAGCCCCCCTAAATCTTCCCCGAAGAAGAATTGGAAGGGAAGATGGTGTTCGATTTGCAAAGAGCCCTCGCATAATACGAAGGATTGCAAAGCGAAGGCTAAAAGCTCTCACTTCGCGGCCTGCCTAGTGGAACCAAAGGCGGTTTCCACCGAAAAGGTCGAGGTCGTTAACAGGACTGTGGACCAAGAACGACCACCAGTGGTAGAGCTGGTGGAAGTAAACGGCCAACAGGTGGAGTGTCTCTACGACACTGGCCTGGATGGCGAAGCCGTAATTGCTGCCAGTCTGGTGCGACCAGACCAACTCACGGGGGAGAACATCGAGATACAGCCTGCCATGAAGAGTGCTGTTGCCATGACGTTACCGATAGCCAATGTGGAGATTAGCTCCAGATACGTCACGGGCATCATTCCAGCAGCTGTATTACTCGATCCCCTATATCCCGTGATCCTGGGAAGCAAATATGTATTTCTAGGGGTGCCGAAGGAGCCAATCCACCTAGGCGACATACATAAATGCGACCACGCGGGAAAAGACGAGGCAGATGCAACCAGCTCGGAACCCCTGCTAGGGGATTTGCGCACTGCCCAGAGCAAGGACGCAACGCTGTGCCATTGCTACAAGAAGCTGCAGAAAAGTGCTGACCCACCGCAACGGGGCCAGTACTATCTGAAGAATCGGCTGCTCTACCGAAGAGCCGGACGGGGAAATGAACTGCACGGACAGTTGGTGGTCCCGAATGACTACCGTCTCCAAATTCTTCAGAGGGGACACGCCATATCCGGTAGTAATCTATCCTGGAGTGGACATATGGGTGTCAGAGCGACGCTGCAGCGAATTTCCGGTCATTATTATTGGCCCGGAATGATTGGCGATATACGCCGGTTAGTAAAGTCTTGCCCAGAGTGCCAGAAGGCTACACCCCAGAATCGGACTAAGACTAGATTAGTTCTTAAGGTGGGAGATGGAGCATTATTATGGGGTCCCGGAAGGATCGATATGCTCGAAGTAGGATGGCAAGGACCTTTTCCCGTGATAAGGGTAGTGTCCAAGTCCAACTACGAGATCCGGATCGGGGGAATTTTGAGAATTTTCCACGCAAATCTCCTACGGAAACCCGAGGAGAGGTCAGGTGAAAAATCTCCACACCTGTTGGCGATGGCAGTCGCAGGAAATAAGGTTACAGGTCCAGACGGAGACCAAACAGACCCAGTACTACATAGGGAGGACTATGGGAACGTACGGGGTAGGTCCGATTGTCCACCCAGCGATAGGGGAACCATCATACGTCTGGAAGAGGCCCAGGGGGAAGGATTCCCTAGTAACCTAGTTCGGACGGGATGGGTAGCGTCGGGAAAGGCGCGTGAGGCCCGGAACTCCTTTCGATCACCGACTGACCAACCTCGCTGTCGAAAGAGATGGCCGGGGAAGCCACAGTCCAGACGGGTCTGGAAGACTGCATGGTCCATCGAGGACGATACCGTTGATCCCAAGGCGTGTAGCGTAGGGAAAACGAGCAGTAGTAACGACACCGTTACAGGCGGGATGAGAAGATCCACCTGTATTGCGACCCGTCGCGTACGCGAGTCGGTGTTTCGGCCGGCCGAACGTAACAGCTCGACGGGCGAGTGCGAGTGTCTGTTGCAAGTCTGGGCTTGTTAGAAGTCCCAGCAATGCGTGTATGGGATGGTGTACCCTTTCGGGTACCTTCAGTCCATCGATCTTTGATGGATTTGGCCACCTCCCAGAAGCTCAACGCGCGCTGAATGCGTGGGTTGTTGGTGCTTCAGCCCTACAACATTACAGTTGAATACCTTCTCGGTAAGGAGAATGTTGGGGCTGATTGATTTTCTGTCTAGGCATCCGGTCCCGGAGGAAGAGGTTGAGATCACTCGGACCGAACCTCCTGAGGAAAAGAGTTGACCCGGTCAACTCTCTTAAGAGAGGGCCTATGTCACAGAACTCAGTGGGTCCGCCTCGTGATGTTTCTGCTGAGGAAAGGTCCGGTGAGACATCGGAGATTCGGGTGACGAAAATTTAACAGTGAAAGGGAAGTAACCAGTAAATTGACTCAACCCGACCCGAATCGTTGCTCGCCCTTTAAGATTAGTCCAGTAGGTTGGTGGCGGAACAGATGTCCGGGCAAGACCGAATGCGCATGTCTGACTGCGCAGTCGATTGTCCCGGAACACCTGATCAGTTGGAGACAAAGGTTGCCGGCAGGCAGTCGACATTTTGGCCTAGTGCTAAGGGAGAGAGAGCAGGACGCCGTGTCTTGACGAGGGTTAAAGACTTCCGACATCATGTCCAGTTGCAGTGACAACGCTTCTCGTCTCCACTGTCGTGCTGTTTGTGTGAAGGTATGTGTACAACCGTTTTCATTAACTAGTGCGGTGTCGGTGATTCAAATTATGAGATTTCGCTAACGCGTGTACTGACCGGCGCGGGAAAGGAGGTCACGTGTGAACAGTGGCAAGCTTGTAGGTTACGACTGTAAAATTAAGCCTGTGGCAAACGCGTGTGTAGCAGCAGTGTACTGCTAAGATATTTCATAGGTTAGCAGCGCGTGGCTTATTTACAGCCCCTGTTGATCGGGGAAATCGGGTTCAGGGAAGTGAGACCTATAATTCGAGTTCACACATGGCCAACTTTATATCCTTGAGCGTCGGCGGGGCCAGCGCGGCCGAACCGTTACTCACGGCGCTAACGGAAGTAGATTAAGGAGTCGCTTCGGATATATCGAGTGATATATCGATGAAATCGGGCAAGTGCAACGAATCGACTGCACCGGTCGGCCGAACCCTCCGAGGTCGTTTCAAGGTCGTGCTGGGAGTCGAGCGTCTGATCACCAGGTGGCCGACCACTGACTTTCTTCTGGGCTTTCCTCACATCTGTCTTGTAATTAGTTCCCTCGATGGAAGGCCAGCTTAATATAGTGGTGTCCTGAGAGGTTGACAGAAGGAGAAGGGACCATTGCGACAGAATTGTTCATATTGAACATGACACCGTTCTAAATGCCCCGACCTGGGACCAGGGAGGGGGGAACGGGGTGTGGATTTCTGCTACAGGGAGATCACCCTGTATATTTATTTGGAGTTCTTGGATGGTGCCTACGGCCTGGTACGACATCAGCGTTGGCGGATAACAGGAAGGAGGTGAGGGAGTACTGCCATTAGCCCTCCTTAAGGGTGCTTCTATCTTTAAGTACAACTAACTCACTAACCACATGTGTTGTCTAGCTATGTTTCAGCAGAGACCCATATCTCCGACACCAACCTTGACCCAGTCCTACGTTCGTCTGAGAAAGAGGATGTAGGTGGACAGCTGCCACTTTGGTTCTAGGTCCAGTCTGTCCTCGACCATTAGAGCAGCCAGTGAAGGAGTGCGGCCCTTATGGGAAGGGTCCACATGTCTGAGTAATGGGGACTTAAGTGTATCTGCTGTGGGTAAGTCTGATTCATGGTGCTCTCACTGAGTATTATCCTCCACAGATTCTATCTTGTTGAGAGCAGAGCCATGATCTGGGGACGAGTCCAGTGATCCGGACTAGGGCGACAGCCGGTGTGAACAGCTGGGAAGTCCACTACCGCAGCGAGCAGTACGTACAATCGAGAGTACGTCTCAGGAGGGGCTCCAGCTAACGCCTCGCCCAATCCACGTCTGATAGCCCAGGTTATGTGTCAGGACAACACCATATCGCCTTGTTCGTTACTCCAGCTGGGCAAGTATCTGATTGTTGTTAGCGTCCAGGTTGTGACCCTGACTGACTGCCTGCATGTCAAATAATGCTGATGTCTCCGCTACCAAGTGCCTGGTACCCTGTGGTGCCTGATATTGTGGAAGAACTTGTGTCTATTTTGAACTCTATCTAACGTGACACGTTTCCGCGGGAGAGGTATCTGTGCTGTGATATCCGCGCTATGAGTCAGAGGATCTGCGCGGGTTGCATAGACAGTTAGGACTGCTACTACCATTGAGTGAGAGATCATCCTCTTGCTATACCCGCAGTACCATCAGACTTTTCCAGACGCTTCGGAGGAGTGTTCTAGTTCCTCAGCTTCCGAGAGAGTCTTTATCCCTAAGGTGATCCAGACTTCAGGGACGTCATCCACCGAAGGTCCCAAGTACCAGTGAGTCAACTCGCCAGCCATCCTATCCAAGTGGAGAAACCTATACCTGGAGGGAGGCCTGAGAGACTTGGTGAGCGTGTCTGACTTACCCAATAGTGTGACTTGAGGCCCTGACGATGATGACACTTACTCCAGGAGGCTACTCGATCCTTGCCACGTCTTATCTCGCATAGATACTGCAAGGTCTATCTCGGAATCATTATCATTCTCATTCATCCATTCATCTTGTATAATACACCATATTGTTAACATAGTTAGCTGCCAGAGTTGTGTCATGAGTTCAGGACGAAGTTTGAAAGGGGTAACGTCCCTTGGTTGAGAGTGAGGGAGATAGGATTCCAAGGGTCGAAGGGGTTTGTGGACTGAGGTCACCTATGTCCCAGGGCTAAAGGTATCCCGTTGTTAAAGTGTGATAGCAGGTTCCCCTCACCCCAGGGAGTGCTACGACACATACATACATACATACATACATACATACATACATACATACATACATACATACATACATACATACATACATACATACATACATACATACATACATACATACATACATACATACATACATACATACATACATACATACATACATACATACATACATACATACATACATACATACATACATACATACATACATACATACATACATACATACATACATACATACATACATACATACATACATACATACATACATACATACATACATACATACATACATACATACATACATACATACATACATACATACATACATACATACATACATACATACATACATACATACATACATACATACATACATACATACATACATACATACATACATACATACATACATACATACATACATACATACATACATACATACATACATACATACATACATACATACATACATACATACATACATACATACATACATACATACATACATACATACATACATACATACATACATACATACATACATACATACATACATACATACATACATACATACATACATACATACATACATACATACATACATACATACATACATACATACATACATACATACATACATACATACATACATACATACATACATACATACATACATACATACATACATACATACATACATACATACATACATACATACATACATACATACATACATACATACATACATACATACATACATACATACATACATACATACATACATACATACATACATACATACATACATACATACATACATACATACATACATACATACATACATACATACATACATACATACATACATACATACATACATACATACATACATACATACATACATACATACATACATACATACATACATACATACATACATACATACATACATACATACATACATACATACATACATACATACATACATACATACATACATACATACATACATACATACATACATACATACATACATACATACATACATACATACATACATACATACATACATACATACATACATACATACATACATACATACATACATACATACATACATACATACATACATACATACATACATACATACATACATACATACATACATACATACATACATACATACATACATACATACATACATACATACATACATACATACATACATACATACATACATACATACATACATACATACATACATACATACATACATACATACATACATACATACATACATACATACATACATACATACATACATACATACATACATACATACATACATACATACATACATACATACATACATACATACATACATACATACATACATACATACATACATACATACATACATACATACATACATACATACATACATACATACATACATACATACATACATACATACATACATACATACATACATACATACATACATACATACATACATACATACATACATACATACATACATACATACATACATACATACATACATACATACATACATACATACATACATACATACATACATACATACATACATACATACATACATACATACATACATACATACATACATACATACATACATACATACATACATACATACATACATACATACATACATACATACATACATACATACATACATACATACATACATACATACATACATACATACATACATACATACATACATACATACATACATACATACATACATACATACATACATACATACATACATACATACATACATACATACATACATACATACATACATACATACATACATACATACATACATACATACATACATACATACATACATACATACATACATACATACATACATACATACATACATACATACATACATACATACATACATACATACATACATACATACATACATACATACATACATACATACATACATACATACATACATACATACATACATACATACATACATACATACATACATACATACATACATACATACATACATACATACATACATACATACATACATACATACATACATACATACATACATACATACATACATACATACATACATACATACATACATACATACATACATACATACATACATACATACATACATACATACATACATACATACATACATACATACATACATACATACATACATACATACATACATACATACATACATACATACATACATACATACATACATACATACATACATACATACATACATACATACATACATACATACATACATACATACATACATACATACATACATACATACATACATACATACATACATACATACATACATACATACATACATACATACATACATACATACATACATACATACATACATACATACATACATACATACATACATACATACATACATACATACATACATACATACATACATACATACATACATACATACATACATACATACATACATACATACATACATACATTTCCCACAAGTGCTCTGTCCCCTCGATCAACAGCCAGTGAAGAATCATACCGTAATCGTTCCAGCTGCCAACTGATTGAAAGTTCTCCTGGTCTTCTCTCTCAGTTTTGAGATGTGTCTGTCATGGACTCACTCTGTCAATAGGTCTTAGATGACAGTCCAAGGCAGAGATAGACGATTGCACTTGCACAACTAGCACTCGTAAGATAAGTCAGTTCGATATAATACACTTTAATATGCTAAATAAGGTATACAACACAATCTCACAGAGATTGTGATTAATAGGTATCTACCAGTGTGATTCCACGCTCACTGCTGGAATCATTAACACATGTTTATTCTACTTATTCTCCTAATATGTACACAATGAATTAGTCACATACAGACGTGCACTCATTATTCAGACTCGCCATATCGCATTCACAATCGTGTGTACACGCTCATTCAATCGTGCTATCAAACTACACATTCGGGATTCACAACAACTCTACGTTCATCCATGTTGCTAGCCTTACACCGTATGTCTGACGTTTCTTAGCTCTTACGTATCACGGGCTGTCATGCCCTCGTGAATCTGGTGTCGACTGGCGTAGCCCGCTGGACACGGGTCTAGCCCCAGTTAAGTCTCACCTGCACTTAACGTCAACAGTGGTGAGCTATCTAGGTACACCTATCTCCCTGTCGCTAATACACTGTCCCTACAGCTTAGGCTATACTAGGTTGTATTGGGTTCCCTTAGTTCTATGACATTCTCCCCCTCTTCCCTATGAAAGTGGCACACTCTCAATATATGTGTATTTATATTAACCTGTGGTTTTTTTGTTTTTTTTTTTGTCACAGACCCAAAAATGTTGTCTAATTCCATTTTAATTGGTTGTAAAGTAAAATATTTTCATGATGGCAAGATGCTTGGCTTCATAGTAAAACAGTGTGCTCTACATGAATTCTTCTTTATTATCACATGTCTAATTAGCATCGTATATGATCTTATGTTTGAACTTGTACCCTATTTGGCTATGGGACTCAGCACAGACTGAAGGTAACGCTGATTTATGCTATCTTCCAAGCTACGACCATCCTCGCATTAAAACAATGTGAACAATTTGTCACAACATCAGGAAAAAGTTTATTGGACATGATGGCCAGGTATCTAATTCCTGGTCCCGTCCAATCTGAGAACTTCTAGTTCATATCTAGGCGACCATATTTGGCACGTACTAGTCACTTTTGATAGCTGGAATAATTGCTGGTAGATAACACTTTGTTACTAAGGATACATGCTTCCCTTGGATGCATCATTGATGTTTTTCTATATAACTTCTAACAGATTACAATATTAAATAAGTTACATTGTTTATTTCTTCTAAGCGTCAAACGTTTGGCCTCATGGCATTCAAAATTGTGGCACGTGTGACACATTTGAATGTTTGGTGCCGAATAATGATTCTTAGATTACAATACTCGCTTCCTTTCATTCACACATTTGTATTCAAATTTTGCTGTCATATGTTTCATTCATATTGTCATTCCTACTTAGTTAAACTAGTTAACTATTAACGTAAGTTCATTTGATGGTAATGGAAAGTCTGTTCACTCGGCTGAATGCAAACACAGTGTCAAGAAATCGCGCACAGTTCATACTATCAACTAAAGTCTATGGTGCATGCCTCGAAGTGCCTACACCGGCAACCGTCGAGGTATCAACTCGTAATAATGCAAAACAGCAACGAAGGACGAGGAATTAAACTTGCGTCCTTACCTTGAATACAATGACAATCAACGGCAAAAGTCAAGATATCAAAGCGTTACCAGAAGTTTATTCCGTAGCAGACATGTGAAAATTAAACTCACGCAGACCTGTAGGATGACCCCTATAGACGGGGTCGGCACCTACTTTACTAATCCACCGATGAGTGTCCAGTCTACTGCGCTCTGCTTGACGCCCTGATCCACTGATTCCATTTAAGCTGTAATTCCACTCTAGGTTTTTCCGCCCGGTTACTTCACTGCGGTGTCATCATCAACAGATCCCTCTCCTGACTCAGAGCTGTGTCACGCTCATATCATCGCGTCCAGAGGTCACCTCACACAGATCCTTAGAAAAACACGTCCTTGTTCGAAATCACCATCACAGCCTCTCCCGTTGCTGTCCAATTACGTTGTCCACATTCTCCTTGGATTCCTTTGTTGACGTCCACTTTCGTGTCCGAGTGGGGAATTCCCATTTTCCAATTTATACTTTTCGTGGTGGGCGGTGCCGCCGTATGGCATAATGCCCCCTCCCAGATAAAAAACATGTGTAAAATTTTTGTTCTCTTTCAAATATATGTATATAAATATATTTTATCATCACCACTAACTACAACTATAATAACAACAGACTAATACTTGGTTTTCCCCCTTACCCACCCTCAAAAAAAAAAAAATAAAGTTATACGACGGGCACGCCCACCAGTCCAAACCCCACGTTGGACGTCGTGTGGCTGATCATGGGCAATCAGACCAACTAATAAACATATTAGTCCCTACCTTGTCATAATAGACAAGTGTGTCCTAGCTCTAGGTACTACCATGAGTTTCGGATGAGAGTAATAATGGGGTTCCAAGTAGATCATCCTCATTATTGATTATCGCTGCTGTTATTCGTGTATACTCCATATATTTTCCTTCTTACAATTTTTCCATCTGTGGGTAGGGTGACATGTGCTCCACGAGAATCCTCAGAGATATTTTTACTTTTGTGGATATGTTGAGAGCGATGACTGATTTTTATGGATCTTAATGTGATAATGACACGCAATACAATTAATTCAACTAGAGATTCATTCTAATGACTTAACCTTCTAATCAAATACTTTCCCGAACAATGATTAATTAACCCTATAACTATACTATAATATTTCAATTAATTAATACTTAATTATTAACATTTGTTATTTAACCACAGAATCATAACATTTAAATTAAAATGTTCACTGTCAATAAGTTTACTTCACAGTTACAATACTTGTATGCTCGAATCCATGTCCGAATAACCAATGTTTGAACAACCGATCGATCACACATTGAGTAGATACTTCCCATGGCGTAGTTATTCATTCTCTGTCAATATGGAAAAATTGCCACCATGTGTATCCATATTTAACTAAATCACATCTTACATTACATTATATATTTTGTCAATTAATGTAACATTGTTATCCAATAAGGTGCGTTTTGAATTTATATTTATTAAATTTTATAACATACCTAAAAGAACAGAACATTAAAATATAATTAAAGAACTTATAACATAGATCTGTTCCTCTATTAATTATAATCGACTGAGAATGTCTCTGATTGACTGATTAAAATCTTGCACACATAGAGTTGTGAAGAATCATACCTATTAAAGATTCAAGACATCTAAAAAAAAATTAAATCAGGGATATAATATTCAACAAGAATAAATATTGAAATCAAATAATATTCATATAAATTTAGTAATGTTCTCTATTATAAACATAATTATCAACAAATAGAGAATCGAACTATTTCTAAGATGAATTATAGAATTATTAGATAGTGTGAACAATTCTGACAAGTGATGCCTTGCATAACTAAGTAATAAGACCTAAGACTCTAATGTGTTTGTAGTGTATGTGACCCTAACCTTTCATCCCATTTTATTTTTCTTTGTTTTCTTTTATTCTTCCTTTCATTTATTTTCTTTCTTTCTTTCTTTGTTTCAAACCTATAGAATCTCTCTTTTGCACGCATGCCAATATTTGTACATGGTAACTTTGTTGATTGGAACAATGTAATTGTTTTCAGTCTTGTGTATCTTCTTTTAACTTGTGAGTGGATAATTGTAATGCCGCACGCAACGTATTTCTTTGATTGTGTGTATCTGTTAGTGACATACTGTTTAACTTCAGTGTGCATGTGTGTAATACACCTAATGACTTCTGTATGTACGTTTGTGACACACTTCTTGACTTCTGTGCGTATGTATGTAATAAATTTCTTGCCTTTTGTGTGTATATTTGTGCTATGCTTCTTCACTTCTGTGTGCATGTTTATGATATGCGTTTTTGTTTGTATGAACCCGCTTACACCATGTTTCCTCGCTTGTTGTGCATGTAAATTTTGTGTGTAACAACCAATGCGTGTAACTTTTGGTCTCTTTTTTGAATGTTTCAAAAATATGTCATTTAACGACAAATAATCTCGTTTGCTTTGTTTGTTAGTATCAGTTATTTCTTCATGTTTGGGTTCGTTGACCTTGTGCAAATCTTGGTATTCGCAATTATTTGCCGTTATGCTATCACTCAGTAGCGTTGTATCATGCATGTCTACTGTTGATGTACCCTGTTCTATTTGCGTCTTTTCTTCTTCTTCTTCTTGTGTTGTTTCGATTTGGGCATTTGTACTTGTAAATGTTTCGTTAGACTTGTGTTCGATAGTTACTTTCTGAACGAAATCTTTGGCATTCGGTTCTTTCACTACTGTAGCACGTACTTTACCTGTGTGATTATTTTCCTTTATTTCATACATTTGTCTCTGTTTCCTCATTTGCTCCTTCCAAATTGTTTCCTTTGCAAGCTTCTGCTTTTCAAGTGCGAGTCGTTTTTGTTTGATTTCTGTCTCTACGGCAATCTGTCTTGCCTTTAATTCTGCGTCTGCGGTTATCTGTCTTGCCTTTAACTCTTCTCTCATCTCAGCTATCTTTTCACGTTGCAAAGTTATCTCTTTTTCTTTCAGTTCTCTCTCAAGAGCCATCTGCAGTTGTTTGGTTTCTTTCTCTGCTGCTAGTCGTTCCTGTCGCTCCTCCTTCTGACGTTGTTTCTCTTCTTTTTGATGCTCACTGAACTCATGTTTAACCCAACTCCTAAGTTCAGCACCAGTTAAATCAGTCTTCTCACCGAATTCCATGATTTCTTGTAGTGTAGACATCTTGTCCTACCTGTAAAATGAGCTATCTAGCTGAAATAAATAGCGAAGTGGCAAGAGAAGAAAAAACTCGACAAATTTGCAATAAGGTTCTTCGCGGAACGGAGTAGTTATTGACTTAAATAATAAGTCCTGTGGTATCAACGTCGACCCAAAATATCAACTTAATTAACACGAATACTGTTACGTTGACGACCACCTAAGAATATATCACTCAAAATATACGATAATTATACGAGCCGTGACATATGTAAGCCACAAAATAATTATGGGAAAATATGTTCAATATAAAGAATATATATATATATGTATATATATATATATGACACTAGATAATTAATAGTCACAGTAGACGATTAACGAGGGACGAAAATACCAATCACTGTTTAAACACGACAACAAAAACTTTCAGACTTAGATTCAACATAACATACTACTGACTTATCCTACAAAACAAACGGTTGTTAATTTATAATAAATTTTTACATAATTGAAAATACGACACCTTATTAAACTTTAAAAAAAAATTGTGGTGTTGGTGTCTTCTACGAATTTCCAAATGTCCATTCCATGCTCGACTGTTCCAAATGCTCGAATATATTCGTTTTCTGCAGTCGACAATTAATGGAGGTTCTCCTCGAAACACAATATCTGGTAAAATGACACGATGGTGTAATGCACTTACACCAGCACCTAGACCCACGCGGTCTGTGGCCGACTGACAAAACCTAGTCGGTTATGGTGCACCAGTCGAACTTTGAGTTAAATTTGGTTATATGATTCCAACGATACCCACAGTAGACTGGTGTGTGCTGTCTTATCCGTCCTTTTATTCCTCTATGATGACGTGTGTAGTGTCTCCGTGTGAAGTTAAGTAATGTCCCATATGTAGTTTTGACGATAAAGAATGCGATATTCTGTGCAGAAACTTCGTGTCCGTTGATCCTATGCCAGTGAGGTGTCAGTCTAATATAACGAACTGGCACCGTGAGACAACCGAAATGCTGCTTCGGCAACTGTAAATAGTCAGCAACAATGTGTCCGTGACGACTGAAATGTCGTTAGTACATCCTTGCTCCCTTGGTATGGCGGCGCAATGTCAGTCTAGTATCCGATAACGGCATCATAATACAAGGTTGAAATAGTGAAGGTTAAGTGCAGGAATATTGTGGGCAGTGTCAGTGAGGAAAAATGTCCTGACAGTGTTATGTGTAGTGACACCAAGGTTTGGAAGTAGTGTCGTCAATTACGAGGTAGTATGTTCGTTTTCCACAGATTACCTCCGAAATTTACCGGTGACCCATGCTCCTCAAGGTTGTCATGTTCGGTATAACGTATGTATCTCTGATTGCAGTGTAACTTGCTGCTCTTGTATACTACTTTGCTCTGTCCCCAAATTCTGATAGGACAATTCGTATATACTGTCTTCTGTTTCGAAGTTCCTCGATAATGTGGGGTATGTAACAATTCAACCCACAAATCGTTATTAATGTATTGCTTCAGCAATGGAGTTGCGAGAATAAACAATTAATAACTCATGAGCAGTTTCAAACGATCAGTTGCATTCATTTCTTGTAAGTACCGCACGTTATTGTGAAATGTCAATCTGTTAATAGTTTAATGTGACAGCGCAGTGTTTCTCAGGCTCTCAATGCCTACTATGATGGTTCTAAGTATCTTCCATGTCGACTATATAGTCAAATTACTCATATGGCCTGTATCTGCTGTCTATCTTCTTTTCCAAGGTAACAACAAAGCTATAAGTGTCACACATTCGTTCTAAATATAATGTTCTTAAATATCTTACAATCTCTTATACTGTTCGTTGTTCAGAAATATTTTATAGCACTGTGTTGTGTTTAATATAGTGCAGTTTTGCGCGTATAGTGCAGTTTTGCGCGTATGGTGCATTCTTGCTGTGTAACTATTATACTGTTATTGCAATTCTTATACGCAACGGTGTTATTACAGTATTACTTTCTCACTGTCTTGACATGTTAATTCTAGTCGAACTGGTTGTTCTTGTGAAAAATAAACTTCTAACTTACTGTTGTAACTTGCAAACTGTATGATCTTCCAGTTTACCTATTCCTGCTCTTCTCCATTTTGTGACGTCGAACTTGTGTGTGATTCGTGTAGTGCGGTGCAACTCAAGATGTCGGCGTGCAAATGTTTCTACGCTCAGCTGACTGAATCTGGCAGGAATTTCGTGTTGACAATTTTTTTATGCAGCGAGTCCAGTGACGACCCCCATATGCCTCGATGTGCCTACACCGGCAACCGTCGAGGTATCAACTCGTAATAATGCAAAACAGCAACGAAGGACGAGGAATTAAACTTGCGTCCTTACCTTGAATACAATGACAATCAACGGCAAAAGTCAAGATATCAAAGCGCTACCAGAAGTTTATTCCGTAGCAGACACGTGAACATTAAACTCACGCAGACCTGTAGGTTAACCCCTATAGACGGGGTCGGCACCTACTCTACTAATCCACCGATGAGTGTCCAGTCTACTGCGCCCTGCTTGACGCCCTGATCCACTGATTCCATTTAAGCTGTAATTCCACTCTAGGTTTTTCCGCCCGGTTACTTCACTGCGGTGTCATCATCAACAGATCCATCTCCTTACTCAGAGCTGTGTCACGCTCATATCATCGCGTCCAGAGGTCACCTCACACAGATCCTTAGAAAAACACGTCCTTGTTCGAAATCACCATCACAGCCTCTCCCGTTGCTGTCCAATTACGTTGTCCACATTCTCCTTGGATTCCTTTGTTGACGTCCACTTTCGTGTCCGAGTGGGGAATTCCCATTTTCCAATTTATACTTTTCGTGGTGGGCCGTGCCGCCGTATGGCAGTGCACATAGGTGGTGTCACGAATGTCGTTGTTTCATTCTGAATACACTTACTACACATATGTATTTCACTGTTAAAATTGTATGTGGGGTTAACATAGAAATTGTTACATCAATATCACAGTATTACAATGTTATTAGGGGTAAAGTAAGTTGAATTAGTGTGTGTGCTCACACGTGGTTGGCTAGTTGTTAGCGCTGTAATATGTGATGATAATTAGTTGCGCTCAGACGTTGCTGTTTCATTCTTGAGTTATCGAATGGAAGTCTGGACAGTAGGTCTGCGAGTGTGTTGTCTGTTCCCTTGATGTGTTGTATCGTAAAATTGTAGTTCTGAAGCAGTAGAGCGCGTCTAGCAATCCGATGGTTTGATGGCTTGCCTTGGCGTAGGAAGCTGAGTGGACTATTGTCGGACTGAAGTACAAAATGTGTCTATAGTAGATATTTTAAGAGCTTCGTAATAGCAAAAATTACTGCAAGACATTCCAGTTCGGGGGTACTATATCTTTTCTCGTTTGGAATTAATTTGTGACTGACGTATAACACAGGGTGTAGGATGTTTTCGTACGTCTGCAGAAGCACTCCTGCTAATCCGATCCCGCTGGCATCAGTTCTCACTGTGAACAATAATTTAAGGTTAGGGAGTTTGAGAATGGGAGGTCTAAAACAATACATATTTATTTTTGCACTTTTTACAATCACTTTGGGTTGACGTTTAGTCAACAAGTTGGTGACAATTTCTGTCAACTCTGAAAATGTAGGTATGAATGTTCTATAATAGTTCAATAGGCCTAGCACACTTCTTACTTCTTTCTTCATAGTTGGAACATTCAAATTCAAAATCGTGGAAACAATTTTGTTGTCACTTGATATTATTACCGCCAGAAATCTTGTACCCCAAAAAGTTTATTTCATTGCAGTCTATTTCAACTTTGCTGGGTTTTATTGTCAGACCGTGCTGTTTAATGCGGTCGAAGATTTGTCGAAGTGTCCCTATGTGTTTTGCTATGTTGTTGGAGTGGATGCAGATGTCATCTATATATATCTCAACGTGTGTTATGTCCCGTAACAGTAGTCTTGTCATCCTAACAAACGTTGCGGGGGGCGTTCACTAAACCAAATGGGAGGTAACACCATTCATATAAGCCCCATGGTGTGGCAAATGCTATTAGGTGGATGGATTCGTCTGTCATGGGTATGTACAAGTACCCCTTGGTCATGTCGAGTTTTGAGAACAGTCTAGATTATGTCATATTCGTAAGCATGTCATCGCAGTTAGGCGCTGGCTCTGCATCTAATTGGGTGATGGAATTCAGTTTGCGGTAGTCAATACACATTCGTGTAGAGCCGCCATTCTCTCTGACAATAACAATAGGAGAAAAGTATTGTGAATGTGATTTTCTAATGATGTTATGATTATCAATGTCTATAATTTCTTGGTGGAGGTTTTCTCTATAATGTAATGATATAGAATACGGTCTGTATTTAATGGGTGTCTGACTTGTGAGTATGATATGATGTTTAAGCAAGTCAGTTTTTCCTGGTTGGTTTGAAAATATTGTTGCATATTCTTTTAGTAGTACTGTGGAAAAGTCTTGGTCTGTTTTAGATAGGTTTGGTGAAAGTTTGACGTCTTGTATTGTGTCTGTGGGGTCAACTGTTGGCACCAGTATTTCGTCAGTCTCATCTGTGTCTGTGTGGTTAGTTAGTTAGTTAGTTAGTCGACAGATCATCCTCATTGCACATCGAACCATTCAGTCCATAAGTGCTCGGATCCCCTCCTCAGCAAATCCGCAACGTGTAGCGGCTAATGACGCCAGTTCTGTGTTTGTTTATCAATCTTCTTTGGCTTCCTGCGTAGTGTTCTTGTTTGGTCACCCCTCTTTTAATTTGCTGCTCTCGCAGTCTGGCCATTGTTGTAGATTCACAGTCATCACTTGGTTCTCGCAAAAGTCTTACTTCTCGTAGAGCATTCAGGATGTCGGCCTGGTCCATGGCGCGTCCGCCCTCCACAGTAGCCTCACCTGCGAGCTTGTCATTTCCTTGTACTCCCGCATGCCCTGGCACGAAAATGAAACTAATCTTTGCCAGACGTAACCGCTCCAGAGGCAGCAACCATTCTCTTCGGATCGATCCCTCCTCTATCCTCTTGATCATGTTCATTGAGTCGCTGAGGAAACAAGCCCTAGTGAATGTCTGTGTCTCGAGCCACGTTATTGCTTTACTTACTGCCATGACTTCCATGGTCAGGCTACTTGTGGTTTCAGTGAAAGCACCAGAGTCCTCCTTCACAATTCTCCCTCCGGCCCGAGCTGTAAAGGCCCATGAGCTTCTCACATGTCGGACGACCGACCCATCTGTGTAGATGACCGCGTCACCGTCTAGCGAATTCTCGAAAATCAACGCTTGTACTTCAGCCTCAACAGCAGCCGGATTTTCTTGTTTGCATTTTCTATCTAGTTGGATGCAAACTGAAAAGGATGTGCAGAAGTCTGTTGGCACTTGCACCCACTCCTCGCCAGGTTCTAAGTCCTCAAGTGAACACACCTGTTGAAGAATGTCTTCGGCTTGACCCATCCACGACCGTCCTCTTTTTAACCTGCCGCCCTTCACCTTCCTAATTTCACTATGCAGTGGATGTTGTGTGTTTGCGTTAATTCTGAGGTAGGCGCGTGCCCTGCAACCTTGTATTCTCTCTTCAATGGTTGGAAAATCAAGAAGGTAGCGCATCGCCCTGCATGCTGTATCTCTTGTACATCCAAGAATAATGCGCATAGCTTCATTCTGTATCCTTTCCATCCTTTCTATCTGCTTATGGCTGAGAGTCAGGATTGCCATTGCATACTCCAAAACAGACATGACCAGCCCCTCGTACAGAAGACATAGATGGCGCTGCTCACAGTTTGCTGCCGCCATCACCCGCATTGCTGCCAACCCCCGCTTGGCCTTTATTATCACCTGGTCTATGTGCACATTATAAGCAAGGCTTCGATCAAACCGTATCCCCAGGTAATTCATTGCCTGCGTTCTTTCCACCGTCTCTGAACACAGCATTACAGTTGGTGTTGTAGTGTTGAAAATATGATTATTCAACGAGAACCAAGTCACTGTTGCCTTTGTTGGGTTGACCATTGCCCCAGCTTCATCACACCAAGTACTTATGCGATTGAGTTCGGTTTGTAGTTCCACAGCAACCTCCTCTCTATCCTTACCCTGACGATACACTAAAACATCATCGGCATATGACAATGTCCTGCCAGGTCCAGTGATCTGCTCACTGGTGATTCTTACTGTGTAGGCGTTGAACAGTACCGGAGATAAAGGTGATCCCTGTGGTAGGCCAGGATATATTGTTGTTGGTTCCGAAGTCCAACTGCCACATCTAAAAACTACTTTCCGTTGGAAGAGGGCTGCAGCGATCCAACTAAGGAGGAATGGACTTACGTTTAGTTCGAGAAGCTGAAACATTAGAAAATCCAGTGGTACTCTGTTGTATGCGTCCTCAAGATCAATCGCTGCAGCAACGGTTTCAGTGCCTGAGTGGAAACCTTCATAGACATCCTGGGCAAAGACTGCTGCATTGGTCCAGGTTTCTCTTTTTGGACGGTACCCACCCAGGGTGGGTGGGAAAACACCTTGCCTCTCTAGTTGGCCTGATATTTTCCTGGCAATTACCTTCTCCAGCAGCTTGCCTATTGTATTCTCCATGGTTATAATTCGATATCCCTGAATTTTTGTGTGGTCTTTGCCAGGCTTCGGCAATGGAATCCGATAGCTGTGTAACCATTCCTCCTTGATGCTAGCACTCCCTATACTGTTGTTGTACATCTCTGCTAGTTTCTCTAGCTCATTGTCGGTACACCTATTTATGTCGTCGTATCTTATGCCATCAGGACCTGGAGCACTGTTTTTTGATCGTCGAAGCACAGCCTTGATTTCTTTCTCTGTCACTGTGTCTTCATCCAAGGTGTTCTGGGCCTTGCATCTGTCTGACGTGACCTCCTTGGCCAGATTCCGGCCTCCCATGTCTGTCTGGTTGCTCTGCTCAAGGTAGCGTTCAAAGAGGGCTTTGCCCTTGTCCTCGTCAGTCCTCTGCCAGATGAGGTCAGCACCTTGGAAGTCAGAAAAGCTCTTATTCTTGACTACACCACTCATAAAGTGTGTGTGGTCTGTGTGGTCTTCTATTGTAGTGTTTGCTGCTGTTTCGTCCTGTTGTATGTCAAGGTCTTCGTCTCTGTTGTAGTAGGGTTTCAACATATTTATGTGGTAAATGTTGTTGCGGTTGTTGATTCGTAGTCCACTGCTTATATTTGTCGGAGTATTTTGAACGGTCTTTGCCAGGAAATGGCAAGTAAGTCTCTGTTGTCTGTTAGAAGTAACAATACGTCTTGTCCTGGTGTCAATGTCAATGTCTTGGTCTTTCTGTTGGTGTTGTTTCTGTAGATAGTACCTATTTGCCGTAATGCCTCTTTAGCAATTATACAAGATTCCATGATTCTATCACGAAGGTTCGTGACTAACTGATAAGCTGACAAAGTTTTGTTGTCAGTGGTTTTCCCAATTAATAATTCTTTACATATGGTTAATGGGCCACGTGGGTTGGCCGCATAAACAAGTTCAAAATGTGAGAACCCTGTGCTGCAATGTGGTGCTTCTCGGTAGGCGAAAAGCATAGCCGGAAGTAATGTGTCCCAGTTTGTGGGGCATTCCTGTGTAACTTAAGCTAACATGTGTTTTAGGTCACAGCTAATTTTTTCTATGATACCCGGTGCATGTGGGTGGTAGGGGCTATTAAAGCATTGCTTTATGCCCAGCATGTTACTGACAGCTTGGGTGGCTGCTGAAATAAATTGACTACCTATGTCAGATAAAATGGTTTCTGGGAAGCCAATTCTGGCAAATAAATGAGAAAAAAGACACTTCTGTAACATCTTTGGAGGTAATGTTTTAAAGAGGCACTGTTTCTGGCCACCCTGTGCACAGATAAACTATGGTTAAAATAAATCGATTGTCTTTTGATGAGACATGGTTTAGTGGGCCGACAATATCTACTGACACCTTTTCGAATGGTCTAGAAGCCAGGTCTGTTGGCTAAATTTTGGCTTTTTTCACCAGCTTTTGACACACTTCACATGATCTGCAATATTGTCTGATAACATTGCAGTATGTAGGCCAGTAAAATTGGGTCAACAATCTTGACCAAGTTGTGGCGTAGCCCATGTGTCCCGCGAAGGGTGAGTCGTGTGATATCGACAGAGCTTTTCCGCGGTGTTGAGTAGGTAACACTATTTGTGCCAGGGTGGTGAAATTTCTAGTATAGTATCTTGTAAGGATACCGTTCTTAAGACTAAAATCCAACTGGCGTTCTCTGTCAGATTTGGTTTCTGATTCACAAGTTTAAAATATGTTTGAAGTGATGCATCAGACTTCTGTAATTTGATGAAATTTTCTTTCAAGATGTTGGGAGGAGCTATAGTCGGGCTTACTTGTTGTAGAGTTTCAGTTTAGTTTCTCTCAGACTCTACTTTTGCTGTGGCGCTTGTAACAGCGTTAGCTGGTATAAATTCATTATTCGAGATAGTGATGTTCTGCTCTGAAATGTCACTTACGTCGGGTAGGTACTAGATGATAAGATCGCAGCATGGATTGTCAAGAGCCGCACATTTAACCTTGCCTGATAAAAAAGGTGTTTGAATGTTTGCCCCCCCCCCCCCCCCCAAAAAAAAGTTCAGCATGTAAAACATTTTCCTGTATAATCTGAGGGTTGCAGGAATTCTTTCCGCAGACCTATGAGTGTAAAGCCACTATCGCGTAAAATACTGGCTAATTTGTCATTTACAAAACCTGGATGGATTTTTAGTTTTCCTTTTGAATCAATGACTGCGTTAGCTTCTTCATTCACAATTAGCACGCTATGCCCACAATTTAAACTACCATCAGTATGAAATTGATTGCATGTAGTACATTTATCCAACTTAAATACATCAATGGTTTGTACTGCATTTACTTCTTCATGTTCTTCTTAATCTTCAGAGGATGAACTATCAAATTTGCTCTTCTGGCAAGCTTTCTTCCTTCACAATCTTTTCTCCAATGTCCAAAAGCCTTGCAAAAGATCCATTTGGTTAGTCTTTTGTAGTGGTTACGTTTCTCTTGCTGTTTATTTATCATCTTTTGTAGGTAAATCTGATAATTTGGATTTTCGTCGCACATGTCGTGTTCTTTGTGCTTGTTATGGCAATATTTACATTGGTAATTTGTAAAATTGGTAGCCTTTCTGGTATAAGGGTAACTATCAGGTTTAGATCTGTTAAAGGTTGCTGCAGCAACAAACTCAGTATCTATGGATGGACTCGAAAAAATATCTTTGTTTGCATTATAGTAAGCAGATCCATTATTCTCTATCTATTTCACCAAAACACATTTACTCTCTTGCAAAAACTTTGAAAACGGTGTAGGTAATGAAGCGATTAGTTTATCTCTTAGGATAAGATCTTTCAAAAGCTCAAAATTATTGTTTATTTTGGAGGCAGAAAGCCATTTACTGAAAATATCCTGAACTCCCGAGACATAGTCAAGGAAAGTTGGTGTAGGTTTGGGAGATAATTTAGAAAACTGTAGTCGGTATCCTGCACTGTCTAAAAAAATATTGCATTATAAGGGTCTTAATGTATTCATAGTCTTTTCTTAGTTCTGGTGGAATTGTTTCTATTACTTTTAGTGGTTCACCAGAGAGACTTTTCATGTAAATAATATTCCAGTCTGACAATGGGATATTATAATGTTTCATGATAGTTTCAAAATTTTGGGTCCATGCAGAAATGCAGTCACCCGTGGTATTTTTTTTTTTTTTTACAGTACTCTGATATTTCTTGAATTTATTCTTTTTCTTTACATTATATTTTCGTAGTTTCTGTGTTGTTCAGTGCTTCTATTTCTAGTTGTTTTAATTTTAGTTGAGTTTCCATTTCTTCTTTCTTAGTTTGAGCGTTTATTTCTGCTTCTCTAATTTTATTTTCTAATTCAGCTTTCTTTATCTCTGCTTCTCTAATTTTAGCTTGATTTTCTAATTTAGCTTTCTTTATCTCATGTTCACTCGCTCTTTCATCCTGATCTTTCAGTTTACTTTCACTCTATTCTTCTAATTCTTTTCCAGTATATCATAGTTTCATTCCAATATCTATAAATTCGTTTAGAGTAGACATTTTTGCTGTTTAGGATGGTTATGTTATGACAAAAAATTACAATGTACAATCGATAAAATAGTATCGTATAAGATAATACAAATACACAGTGTGACAAAAACAATTCAAGTGCAGGCCTAACGCCTTCCAAAAATAAACCCAAAAAAATACTTAGCTGCCGATGGTGATCAGAATTTTTCCTTTTCGGCTTAGATTTCAAAAAGTGGGTTGATATGCATGGTGGGTTTTCCCGGTGCTGTCGCTTTGCTTACAGAAACATATCTGGCCGTGGAAAGGAAAATGTTATTTGGCTGTCTATGTCATTTTGTCGTAGCTGTAAAGTCCTGAAGTCGTCGATAGTTTTGTGTTTAGTTTTGCGTGAAACTGTAGTTAGTGGTTGTTTACTTTTTACAGTCGTTTTCTCTGTCGGTGGTCGTTCTGTTTAGTAGGACAATGTACACCAGCATGAATTTTCATCAAGTTCAAAACGGACGAGATCACATTTACTCTCTGTCATGGGCTCACTTTCTCAATAGGTCTTAGATGACAGTCCAAGGCACAGATAGATTATTGCACTTGCACAATTAGCACTCGTAAGATAATTCATTTCAATACAATACACTTTAATATACTAAATAAGGTACACAAAACAGTCTCACAGAGATTGTGATTAATAGGTATGTACTAATGTGATTCCACGCTCACTGCTGGAATCATGAACACATGTTAATTCTTCTTATTCTCTTAATATGTACACAATGAATTAGTCACATACAGACGTGCACTCATTATTCAGACTCGCCATATCACATTCGCAATCGTATGTACAGACTCATTCAATCGTGCTATCAAATTACATATTCGGTATTCACAACCACACCTCTACGTCCGTCAATATCGCTAGCCTTACCCCATCTGTCTGACTGTTCTTCGCTCTTCTGTATCAAAGGCTGTCATGCCCTTGTGAATCTGGTGTCGCCTGGCGTAGCCCGTTGGACATGGGTCTAGCCCCAGTTACAGGTTCGCCTGCACTTGACGTCAACAGCCGTGACCTTTCTCGGTACACCTGTCTACCTGTCGCTAATACACTGTCCCTGCAGCCTAGGATATACTAGGTTGTATTGGGTTCCCTTGGGTCTGTGACAGTGTCCACAACCCCCCCCCCCCCCCCCCATATAATTCTTTCCACATACAGGTTCTCCGTCTGTCCCTCAGCTTTCTCTGCTTGGTCCTATAGGTAATCTACCACTGCGGGGTGCATTCCCTGCCATCGTATCAGCCGGTTCATTCCCCTGCAAGTCCAAGACAGAAAATTCATACAATTATGTCAATGATCTCTGAAGCGAGTCAAGCCATTCTATATGAAACATTCCTTTCTCAACCTTATTAAGCATACTCTATGGGTCTGTAATAAATACAATGTGTGTTGCAGCGGTATCCTCCAACCATCAGAAGGCTGCTGCTACTGCTACCACCTCACTTGTCATGCTCATGGTCATAGTCTCCTATGCCAGACTCTCATTTTTCAAGCATCATCCATTAGCTTTTGCAATGAAACACGAGCCAGTACATCTGTTTCTCACCACAGACCTATCAGTGTAGATCACTATGTCATCATGATGTGTGTTGCCCAGGATCAGTTGTTACAACTCAAAATATGTGCATCCTGCTGCCCATTCTCTGCACTCAGAATCCATTGTTATTATTACCTTGTGCCAGACCAACATGTCTTCCGGTACTTTTCACCACTATTTTTCACGATCAATGTTCTCTATATCACACACCGGGCTGATATAAATTTCTGCCTGTGCCCTCCAGGACGTGCCTCTTCTCAGCCTATGACCCTTGACCATACCCATGGCTTCATGCAGGGGGTGATTACTGTATGCAGCAACACTCAGGTACCATTAATTAGGTCATAACACCAAACCAGGAATGTGGCCATGACTTTCCTTTTACCAGTCATCATACTAAAATATACATCTTGCCATGTTTTGTTTGCCAATAATTAGCAATGCACATGATATCTAATGAATATTAATCAATTTGCGGCTATTTTTAATTATTAATTAGATTACATGGCACATCCTAACGAAAAATAGATGTCAAGTACGCAATGATATATGCTTGCTATGTTGTGTGTTAGAAGGGAAAAAAAACAGTAATAGAAAGCAGAATTTATCAGCTCCCAATTTACTGGGGCAGATCAGAACGGCCTTATTTGCTCAGATTGCTGTGCACTTTCTGGTTGTAAGTCAAACATATATTAATAACGAAGTGACTATTCACAAAAAATTGTGGCTGGTCACGTGATGTCTACTCCCGTTTGACTACATTATTAATGTTTGTGGAACTATAATTGTGTCCTCAGTAGTGTAGTGGTTAGTATCTCCGCCTGTCATGCGGAAGACTGGGGTTCGACTCCATGTCGCTAAAATATGAAACTGAGAAAATCGAAGCATGTGAATCAATCCAATTAAGTGTGCTCTATGGATCTGCGGAAGCTGCCGGGGGCCGCACCCCCCCCCCCCCCCCCCCCCGCGGCAGCGACGGATTGATCGAATGTCGGAGTCGATGCATTCAATTGATGTCTTTGTTTAATGTGATATATATTTGCCAAATAAAATATCACTGTAATTAGAGTGTTTCCTTGTCGACAAATATCGTCTTAGTGAGGTTTGAAGAAAAATAACTTGCAAACAAACGACAGACAAGACAAATGTTTGTGAATAGGGGCTCCCTTTATTCAGAAATTTTTGTGAATAGGGGCTCCCTATTAATAGTAGTAATAGTAGGCCTCATTCAGTCCTGAAGGACTATAGAGTTGTGCGGCTTGGGAGGTGCCTGGCAGCACCTCTGGTGACTGTATAGTCCAATGCGAGAGTGGCAATCCCTGTCGCAGTTTCCGCATCTGTAAGACGAGGCAAGTCCCGCAGTAAGTGACTGCGTTTTAAGCCTGTGCCGTCAATCCTCAGTTTGTTGGATCAGATTGCGCTCAAAGAGCACCAGTCCGTTTCGTACATCTATTCTCCAGGAGCATCTGTCTGTTGCAACTCTTTCTCACGTGTCTGGATCTATTCCAAGGGTTTCCATATCTTGTTTACACACATCTCTATATCGCATTTGGGGTCTTGGTTGGCCTCTTTCCTGTGGCTAGTTCTCCGTATAGTAGATCTTTGGGAATACGTTCATCCTCCATTCGAGATACGTGGTCCAGCCACCGGAGGCGTCTCTGCTTGAGGAGGGTGTGCACTGTGGTAATATCTGCTCTTACAAGCTTTATATACTTGAGCTTTTGTACGTTCTATTAGTCTATTATTCTCCCAAACTCTTTTAGCTAGCCTGGAAAATGTTGTGGCTACCTTTCCAATGCGTCTGTCGATTTCTGTCTCTAATAAAAGATTATCTGATATTGTCGACCCCAAATACACAAACTCGTGGACGACCTTCAATTCGTAATTAGAAGTTTTGATTGACGGAGGCGCACCGGCATCTTATTCCATCACTTGTGTTTTATTTAGGCTAATGGTGAGCCCAAAGTCTTTGCAGATGGCTGCAAAGCGATCTATGAGCCTTTGGAGATCTTCTGCTGTATGAGTTGTCAGTGCTGCATCATCTGCAAAAAGTAGTTCTCTTACGCATCTTGATCTTATTTTGGTCTTTGCCTTGAGTCTTGATGGGTTAAAAAGTTTGCCATCAGATCTCGTGTGGAGGTATATGCCTTCAGTGGCAGTCCCAACTGCCTGCCTTAAGAGAACGGCGAAGAAGATACCAAAGAGTGTAGGAGCAAGCACGAAGCCCTGCTTTACTCCGCTGTTGATGCTGAATGACTGGGATGTTGAGCTGTCAAATAAAATGGTCCCCTGCATGTTTTCGTGGAATGATTTCACGAGACAAAGAAGGGTGGGTGGACATCCAACCTTTTCAAGGACCTTAAAAAAGCCGCTTCTGCTCACGAGGTCAAATGCCTTTGTGAGGTCGATGAAGGCAATATATAATGGCTTCCTCTGTTCTCTGCACTTCTCTATATGCCACCATAATTCATTTACTGGTATAATTGTTCAGTATAATTGTTCATTATAATTGTTCACTATATATGTGTGTGCGTGTGGGAGCGAGAGAGAGAGAGAGAGAGAGAGAGAGAGAGAGAGAGAGAGAGTGGGTGTCAGAGAGAGGGAGGGAGTGAATCCGTATGTGCATGCGTGTGTGTGGAGAGAGTGATTGAGCGAGAAATGGTGGGGGAATGTGTCAGTGCATGCATTCGTACGTGTATGTGTGAGAGTGAGTGAGGGAGTGTGTGCGTGCGTGCATGCGTTCATGTGTACGTGTATGTGTGAGAGAGTGTGATTGAGAGAGTGAGTGTGTGTGTGTGTGTAGGATTGTGTGTTAGAGAGTGAGACAGTGGGAGAGTTGATGTGTTAGTGTGTGTGTGTGTGAGCGCGCGCATGCGTGTGAGTGTGTATATGAAAGAATACAGAGAGAGAGAGAGCTGAGCAGATGCATGTCATGTAACACGCATGTTATGTAACACGCGAATCCATATGTTTGTGTATTCTCATCTGTCATATTATAAGTTAAATACCATTTGATTTTATCATGTATAATCTAAACTTATGTTCATTACTGTAGTTTGAGTGAGAGAGTGAGTGAGTGTGAATGAGAGACAGAATGAGTGAGCGTGAGAGTGAATGAGTGAGAGTGAATGAGTGAGCGTGAGAGTAAATGAGTGAGCGTGAGAGTAAATGAGTGAGAGTGAATGAGTGAGCGGGAGAGTGAATGATTGAGCGTGAGAGTGAATGAGTGAGCGGGAGAGTGAATGAGTGAGTGAATGAGTGAGCGGGAGAGTGAATGAGTGAGAGTGTCTGTGTGTGTAAGTGAATGAGTGAGAGTGAATGAGTGAGCGTGAGAGTGAATGAGTGAGCGTGAGAGTGAATGAGTGAGCGGGAGAGTGAATGAGTGAGCGGGAGAGTGAATGAGTGAGCGGGAGAGTGAATGACTGAGCATGAGAGTGAGCGGGAGAGTAAATGATTGAGCGGGAGAGTGAATGAGTGAGCGTGAGAGTGAATGAGTGAGCGTGAGAGTGAATGAGTGAACGTGAGAGTGAATGAGTGAGAAGGAATGAGTGAGCGTGAGAGTGAATCTGAGCATGAGAGTGAATCAGTGAGCGGGAGAGTGAATGATTGAGCGTGAGAGTGAATGAGTGAGCGTGAGAGTAAATGAGTGAGAGTGAATGAATGAGCGGCAGAGTGAATGATTGAGCGGGACAGTGAATGAGTGAGCATGAGAGTGAATGAGTGAGCGTGAGAGTGAATGAGTGAGAGTGAATGATTGAACGGGAGAGTGAATGAGTGAGCGGGAGAGTGAATGAGTGAGCGGGAGAGTGAATGAGTGAGCGGGAGAGTGAATGAGTGAGCGGGAGAGTGAATGAGTGAGCGGGAGAGACAGAATGAGTGTGCGTGAGAGTGAATGAGTGAGCGGGAGAGTAAATGAGTGAGCGGGAGAATGAATGAGTGAGCGGGAGAGTGAATGAGTGAGAGTGAATGATTGAGCGTGAGAGTGAATGAGTGAGCGGGAGAGTGAATGAGTGAGCGGGAGAGTGAATGAGTGAGCGTGAGAGCGAATGAGTGAGCGTGAGAGTGAGCGTGAGAGTGAATGAGTGAGCGGGAGAGTGAATTAGTGAGAGTGAGAGTGAATGAGAGAGAAAGAGAGAGAGAGTGTGTGTGTGTGTGAGCGTACGCATGCGTGTGAATGTGTGTATATGAAAGAATACAGAGAGAGAGAGAGAGAGAGAGAGAGAGAGCTGAGCAGATGCATGTCATGTAACACGCATGTTATGTAACACGCGAATCCATATGTTTGTGTATTCTCATCTGTCATATTATAAGTTAAATACCATTTGATGTTATCATGTATAATCTAAACTTATGTTCATTACTGTAGTTTGAGTGAGAGAGTGAGTGAGTGTGAATGAGAGACAGAATGAGTGAGCGTGAGAGTGAATGAGTGAGAGTGAATGAGTGAGCGTGAGAGTGAATGAGTGAGCGTGAGAGTGAATGAGTGAGCGGGAGAGTGAATGAGTGAGCGGGAGAGTGAATGAGTGAGCGGGAGAGTGAATGACTGAGCATGAGAGTGAGCGGGAGAGTAAATGATTGAGCGGGAGAGTGAATGAGTGAGCGTGAGAGTGAATGAGTGAGCGTGAGAGTGAATGAGTGAACGTGAGAGTGAATGAGTGAGAAGGAATGAGTGAGCGTGAGAGTGAATCTGAGCATGAGAGTGAATCAGTGAGCGGGAGAGTGAATGATTGAGCGTGAGAGTGAATGAGTGAGCGTGAGAGTAAATGAGTGAGAGTGAATGAATGAGCGGCAGAGTGAATGATTGAGCGGGACAGTGAATGAGTGAGCATGAGAGTGAATGAGTGAGCGTGAGAGTGAATGAGTGAGAGTGAATGATTGAACGGGAGAGTGAATGAGTGAGCGGGAGAGTGAATGAGTGAGCGGGAGAGTGAATGAGTGAGCGGGAGAGTGAATGAGTGAGCGGGAGAGTGAATGAGTGAGCGGGAGAGACAGAATGAGTGTGCGTGAGAGTGAATGAGTGAGCGGGAGAGTAAATGAGTGAGCGGGAGAATGAATGAGTGAGCGGGAGAGTGAATGAGTGAGAGTGAATGATTGAGCGTGAGAGTGAATGAGTGAGCGGGAGAGTGAATGAGTGAGCGGGAGAGTGAATGAGTGAGCATGAGAGCGAATGAGTGAGCGTGAGAGTGAGCGTGAGAGTGAATGAGTGAGCGGGAGAGTGAATTAGTGAGAGTGAGAGTGAATGAGAGAGAAAGAGAGAGAGAGTGTGTGTGTGTGTGAGCGTACGCATGCGTGTGAATGTGTGTATATGAAAGAATACAGAGAGAGAGAGAGAGAGAGAGAGAGAGAGAGCTGAGCAGATGCATGTCATGTAACACGCATGTTATGTAACACGCGAATCCATATGTTTGTGTATTCTCATCTGTCATATTATAAGTTAAATACCATTTGATTTTATCATGTATAATCTAAACTTATGTTCATTACTGTAGTTTGAGTGAGAGAGTGAGTGAGTGTGAATGAGAGACAGAATGAGTGAGCGTGAGAGTGAATGAGTGAGCGTGAGAGTGAATGAGTGAGCGTGAGAGTGAATGAGTGAGCGTGAGAGTGAATGAGTGAGCGGGAGAGTGAATGATTGAGCGGGAGAGTGAATGAGTGAGAGTGAATGAGTGAATGAGTGAGAGTGAATGAGTGAGCGGGAGAGTGAATGATTGAGCGTGAGAGTGAATGAGTGAGCGTGAGGGTGAATGAGTGAGCGGGTGAGTGAATGAGTGAGCGTGAGAGCGAATGAGTGAGCTTGAGAGGGAATGAGTGAGAGTGTCTGTGTGTGGGAGTGAATGAGTGTGAGTGAATGAGTGAGAGTGAATGAGTGAGCGTGAGAGTGAATGAGTGAGCGGGAGAGTGAATGAGTGAGCGGGAGAGTGAATGAGTGAGCGTGAGAGTGATTGAGTGAGCGTGAGAGTGAATGAGTGAGCGTGAGAAGGAATGAGTGAGCGTGAGAGTGAATGAGTGAGCGTGAGAGTGAATCAGTGAGCGGGAGAGTGAATGATTGAGCGTGAGAGTGAATGAGTGGGCGTGTGAGTAAATGAGTGAGAGTGAATGAGTGAGCGGCAGAGTGAATTAGTGAGCGGGACAGGAATGAGTGAGCGTGAGAGTGAATGAGTGAGAGTGAATGAGTGAGCGGGAGAGTGAATGATTGTACGGGAGAGTGAATGAGTGAGCGGGAGAGTGAATGAGTGAGCGGGAGAGTGAATGAGTGAGCGGGAGAGACAGAATGAGTGAGCGTGAGAGTGAATGAGTGAGCGGGAGAGTGAATGAGTGAGCGGGAGAGTGAATGAGTGAGCGGGAGAGTGAACGGGAGAGTGAATGAGTGAGCGGGAGAGTGAATGAGTGAGAGTGTGTGTGTGTGAGTGAATGAGTGAGAGTGAGAGTGAATGAGAGAGAGAGAGAGTGTGTGTGTGGTGTGTGTGTGTGTGTGTGTGTGTGTGTGGGACGCGCTGGCATAACTACTTTTACGTCACATACTTTTATGTACACATTTTTCTCCATGTTTAGCCTTGTTTATGTTTACAACATTCATTTCACAATGTTTATTTTTCTTCCTATGTAAATGTATAATGCTCTTGATGAACGAAAGACGAGTGATTGGAAGGGCCGAATGTAAGACGGGCCTGCGCGCCCAATTTGTGACCCTAATAAAGTTGATTTGATTTGATTTGATTTGATTTGGAGCTGTCGGAGTGAGAAAATCATATCGATGATGGACCTGTTGGGTTATAATCACATTAAGCCGGGAGTGTAGGGAGTGGCCAGCAGGGGCCACGGAAGTGGAAATCCAGCAACTAATTCAGGACAATGCTCACTCGGGTGATGTGATTATCTACACAGATGGTTCGGTGTCAAGAGGTGAGAGAAGTGACTGGGGGTTCATAACCAAAGCTAATGGTCGATGTTTGGGGCAGGAGAGCCTGGCATATGATACCACAACATCTAGCTTAAGAATGGAGGTGGAGGCAGTCCGCTGGATGGAGAATACGACACACACACACACATCGTGATTGTAACTGACTCAGAAAGCATGCTGACGAGGGTAAGGACGAGCAGGCTTCGTGCGGAGTGGCTTGCTTCGCTTCGGAGGTCACGGGTGACAAGCATCGTCTGGATCTTTTCTCCGGGGCATGCCGGTGTGCTGGGAAATGAACAGGCGGACAGATTGGCTGGCTCTGCAGAACTTGGTGGAGTATTGATACATGACAAGGCAGATGTGGTTGCGGCCTTGTGGGAGCACGTGTACACCTCAGAGTAGCAAATGGATTACCATGGTCTGGCAAGAATGAGACAGCGAGGAGTGACGAGGGGATCTGGCCGAAGCTCAACGCTCAGAGGAAAGGCGAGACGGACATATAATCAAATTACTATTAGTACTATTAGTGTTGGAACTCTTCGCTGGCTGCTGAGGATGGGAACGGAGAACTTATGGGAATGCCCCGAATGCTGTGATGTCGATTCCTAAATCAATCAATCAATCAATCAATCTGTTGGGTCTAAATCCGCACTGCGATTCGGGGTAGATTCTTTCAGCAAGAATGTATAATCTTTTAGGGATTACTCTGGCAAAAATCTTGCTTGTAATGCTGAGTAGGGAAATGCCGCGATAGTTGTTGCAGTCGATTCTGTCGCCTTTGTTTTTATAAAGGGTAACGATGTTTGCGTCTTTCATATCTTGTGGTACTGATTTTTCTTTCCAGCAGAGCTGAAATATTGCATACAGTTCTGGGATGATTGTTTCTTTGCTACATTTTAAAATTTCAGGTGGAATACTATCTTTTCCAGGTGCCTTGCCGGATTTGAGAGAGTCTAGTGCTTCGCTGATTTCTGTGAGGCAAGGTTCGTTATCCAGGGCATGCATGGCGGACTGTTGATCGATGGCTTCCAGAGCTTCTTCGCTTACAGTGTTATCCACTGAGTATAGCTCTGAGTAGTGTTCTACCCAGCGGTCCATTTGTTTCGCTCGATCTTTTATGATTAGCCCCTCAGTTGATCGTAAAGGGGCCATCTTATTTTTTGATGGACCGACAGCTTGCTTGATGCCCTCGTACATTCCTCTTATATTTCTAGTGTCTGCACAAGTTTGAATTTGAGCAAAGAGCTGTAGCCAGTACATGTTCGCACATCTTCTTGCTAACTGTTGTACTCTATTTCTGGCCGTTCGCAATGCCTGCAGCCTGCAGGTGATGTTTTATACATTGGGAATGCATGTCTCTTTATCTCCAGGACTGGGAGCATCTCTTTAGAGTATGCTTCAAACCAGTCGGTTGACTTAGTTTGCCTATTGCCAAATGTTGATAGTGCTGTATTGTAGATGGTAAACAAGACCACTCGTGATGTCTTCTCAGAGGCTCCTCTAGTGGCATATAAGCGGGATCGTAACCTCAGAGATGTGCTGGTCCATAGCAGGCTACCCCAACCTCACCAGTCTCTTCCTGGCACGGTGGCGTGTCTTCGATCGGTTTGCAAGACCTGTCCATACGTACTTCAAACCCAGAGTCTGACATTCCCTAAGACGACCTTCCACATCCGTGAGGGTTTCTCATGCATCAGTCGCAACGTCATCTATGCGATTACCTGCACACGTTGCGACATGAGATATGTCGGTGAGACAGGATTACGTCTTGGGGACAGATTTCGACAACATCTTTCTGACATCACCAGCGGCGCCCAGAAACCAGTATCCATACATTTCAACAGTCCTGACCACCATGGCGTAGCCGACATACAGGTCACGGCCATCAAATCATGCGCATCCCACGAACGGGATCGGAAGACATTGGAACACCGTCTCATCTTCCAGTTGGGCACACTCTCCCCTCACGGCCTTAATGTCCAACACAGCTTCATTTAACTTCCCACCCCACCCTCCCACCCCTAGCTTACAGTCCACCATCTGGGTACGTGCAGATCCTTTGTATGACATCACAGTCAACTCTCTTGGCGGATTTACGTTCGGTGTTTTGCCATCATTTTCTGAACGACCGCCACTCATGCCTCTCTGTGTGTACTAACACTATATAGGTTTCCACAGCGGTGTTTCCAGCGCTTAACGATAATTGCTAATTGTCATCTGCGTCCGTAACATCTTTGCCGGTCTCTAATTTCACTTTTCCGCACACATGGGCGCGTCTCCACCCCACTCCCTTCCCGCTTGACCTTTGACCCGTGTACCATACATCCGGGCTATTGATCCACTGGCGCCCTACGTGTGTCAGACCTTCCAAGCTAGGACACGGTATTCAGATGAGTACATTCAATTTTAATTAGTTTAATAGTTTAATATTGTCATAGTGTGTTTCATGTAGTTTTGTGTTGGTTTGTATTTGTTTGTCCTGTGCTGACGAAGGCTTTGGCCGCAACGTCCAATTTGTCTCTTGTAGTCGTGTTTCAGTAAAGCTCACAATCTACTTCTCGTTTATTTGGGTGATTCATTCATTGCCTTTTTAAGCTTTACTGCAGTTCACCTCATTCTTGTTTACCATTGTCCGCTCCCTTGAACTGCTACTATATATTTCACGTTACGTCTTCGTTGTCGGTAAGATTGTTGTCGATTTGTAGTCCATTCTGTGCGCGCGTGTCAGTGTGTTTTCTAAGCGGCGTGCTACCCTTACCGCCCCACACACGTGTTGTTTCCCCCCCCCCCCCGCTAGGCTACACCTTACTTTTGCACACCAGCCCTTCATCCCCACGTCCGTTAAATCTCCACCGCTATGCCTCCCACTCATCCACCTCAGTTATTTCAACAATTGAGATTATATGTCATTTTCTGCTTTAGTCTCTTACCAACAGATATCAAAATCACAGCCACCGACTTGGCTCTTAACATCTACAAAAAGACCCGCACCACATGCCATTTTAATTTCCTCAAGAACTGCCTACGGCTTCATATCACCCCACGTGGCTTCATCTCTAGATTTCACCCATCGGCAGGCACTCTCGATGACAGTTGTAGTAGACGTCTATCTAAAGTTGAGTTTAAATGTGCTACTCTTCGCATGCGATGCATTGCCGACAACCACGCGCGACAACTGTCTGACTTCAGCTCGAATATAACTATCCTCGATCAGCGTCTTAGACAACTTACCTCGAGGAATTATTTCTTGTATTGTGTTATACGGTGTATCATCAATAGCACTAACCACCATCTATACAAGTATCTTTCCGCGGCCAAAAACGCCAAGCTAGCCAAACTCCGTGCCCCTACCTCCACTCCCTCCTCGCCCCCTCTCCCACCCCAACTTACCACTGGCTCCGACAACCTAGTTGTGTGCATACCTCCCGACCTTCCAGTATCGGCATCTGAGAAATCGGTCCTCAGCAAAGGGCTCAGGTTCATACCGCTACGTCCCTGTGGTGATAGATACGCATTACTGCAGGACGTCCATCGGTTCCATCGCACTCTCAGGCTACAATATCACTTCAGAAATCAACCTCATAACGATAACTCTTCGGATCCTACCGACCATTTCTCTCACCTCTCCAAACGCAAGTCTGCTTGGGTTCCCAATCCAGGGGCATCTAAGGCCCTCGATTTATACATCGACAAAACACTTTACGACATCCAAAAACTCAAATTTAAGCCACTACGATATTCCAACCTCACCGCGGATGAACAACGGGCACTTACACAGTTGAAACGCCGTGATGACATAGTTATCAAACCTGCCGATAAGGGAGGGGCGCAAGTGGTTTGGAGGAAAGACTTATATATACAGGAAGGCAACAAGCAACTGGGCGATGCCACCTTCTACAGACCAAGGATACAAGATGGGACAGTCAGAAACAACACCCAGGTCAAAAGCGTGACTAACGCCATTATCCAGCAAGGTCTTTTACCCAGCTCCGCCACCTCGTTGATCATCCACGATAGCTGCTTGGGCAAACCCGCCTTTAATATGCTGCCTAAGACACACAAACCTGGTAACCCAGGCAGACCTATCGTCTCGGCCTGCTCTTGCCCTACAGAACGGATTTCAGAGTTTCTAGACAGCATGTTTCAGCCGTTGGTTGCCAGCCTCCCTTCGTATATCAAAGACACCAACCACGCTATCTCCATCTTCGATTCCATCAGTTTCACTAACCCTTCTCAGTATCACATCTTCACGTTAGATGTGACTTCACTCTACACTTCCATTCCTCACCCTGACGGCCTTAAAGCCTTAGAATTTTTCTTGGAGAAAAGGCTTAATCCCTCGATAGCCACTGGACCATTACTGCGTCTTGCGGAGTTAGTCCTCAACCTCAACTCGTTTGAGTTCAATGGGGACTACTTCGACCAGATCAGCGGTGTGGCCATGGGTACTAAGATGGGTCCCAGTTATGCCTGCCTCTTCATGGGCTATCTGGAGCACCAGGTATGGAGTCAGCACACCGGTAGGCTCCCGGAGCTCTACAGGAGGTACATTGACGACTGCTTTGGTGTCTCGGACATGCCCTTGCCTGACCTACAGAACTTCATTGCCTTTTTTTCAGACTTCCATCCCAGCATCAAACTTACCTCCACCATTTCTTCGTCGGCTGTCAATTTCTTAGACCTCACAGTCTCTTTAGGTTCCGCTGGTCTATGCACGACGGTTTATTATAAACCAACTGACTCGCACTCATTCCTTCTCTATACCTCCTCCCACCCTCCCTCGTGCAAACGTTCTATTCCTTTCTCCCAACTGTTACGTCTCCGACGACTTTGCCAGGATAACAACGACTTCCATCAAAAAGCCCACGAGATGCTTGATTTCTTTCGCCTTCGTGGCAATCCTGATAATGTTCAATCTACAGCTCTTCACCGCTGCCAGTCTATCAGTCGCACTGAGGCTCTCTCCTCCAGGCCGAAACCACGAAACAATAGACCTGTCCTCTCACTTACTTATCATCCCCACAATATTGCTGCCAAGAATATCCTTTTGAAACATCTATCCATTCTCCGGGCGGAATCGACCACTCGTGATGTCTTCTCAGAGGCTCCTCTAGTGGCATATAAGCGGGATCGTAACCTCAGAGATGTGCTGGTCCATAGCAGGCTACCCCAACCTCACCAGTCTCTTCCTGGCACGGTGGCGTGTCTTCGATCGGTTTGCAAGACCTGTCCATACGTACTTCAAACCCAGAGTCTGACATTCCCTAAGACGACCTTCCACATCCGTGAGGGTTTCTCATGCATCAGTCGCAACGTCATCTATGCGATTACCTGCACACGTTGCGACATGAGATATGTCGGTGAGACAGGATTACGTCTTGGGGACAGATTTCGACAACATCTTTCTGACATCACCAGCGGCGCCCAGAAACCAGTATCCATACATTTCAACAGTCCTAACCACCATGGCGTAGCCGACATACAGGTCACGGCCATCAAATCATGCGCATCCCACGAACGGGATCGGAAGACATTGGAACACCGTCTCATCTTCCAGTTGGGCACACTCTCCCCTCACGGCCTTAATGTCCAACACAGCTTCATTTAACTTCCCACCCCACCCTTCCACCCCTAGCTTACAGTCCACCATCTGGGTACGTGCAGATCCTTTGTATGACATCACAGTCAACTCTCTTGGCGGATTTACGTTCGGTGTTTTGCCATCATTTTCTGAACGACCGCCACTCATGCCTCTCTGTGTGTACTAACACTATATAGGTTTCCACAGCGGTGTTTCGAGCGCTTAACGATAATTGCTAATTGTCATCTGCGTCCGTAACATCTTTGCCGGTCTCTAATTTCACTTTTCCGCACACATGGGCGCGTCTCCACCCCACTCCCTTCCCGCTTGACCTTTGACCCGTGTACCATACATCCGGTCTATTGATCCACTGGCGCCCTACGTGTGTCAGACCTTCCAAGCTAGGACACGGTATTCAGATGAGTACATTCAATTTTAATTAGTTTAATAGTTTAATATTGTCATAGTGTGTTTCATGTAGTTTTGTGTTGGTTTGTATTTGTTTGTCCTGTGCTGACGAAGGCTTTGGCCGCAACGTCCAATTTGTCTCTTGTAGTCGTGTTTCAGTAAAGCTCACAATCTACTTCTCGTTTATTTGGGTGATTCATTCATTGTATTGTAGATGGTGTCGCGAAAATGACTCTATCTCTCGGTGGAATTTCGGTTTGTAGGGTCAGGCAGAGTATCCGCTAGAGCCTGCATGAATTTATTGACCTTCTCTTTATTTTGGGTGCCGCTGGTGTCAATGCGTGGTCTTCCTTCTGTTCTGCTTCTGTAGATTCTCTTGGGCTTTATCTTCACATTGCTGGAGACGAGTGAATGGTCGGTGTCGAAGTCAGCACTATGATAGTAATATTTGATAGCTACGAGTCAGCCATACATTGCAGATGTTGCTGCGTTTAGTGAGCACCAGGTCGAGCTGGTGCCAGTTTTTTTTTATCCGGGGTGCCTCCATGACACCTTGTGTTGAGGTTTCGTGTCAAAGAAGGTGTTGGTCACGCACAGATTATGGTGGCTGCAGAATTCCAAGAGACGTTGTCCATTGTCATTGATCTTCCCAACGCCAAACTGTTCTAGACATGAAGGCCAAGATTTGTGGTTGGAGCCAACCCTGGTATTGAAATCCCCCAGGATAAGAAGATGTTGTTTCTCTGACTTCTTTGCTAAGGTCGTCATAGAACTTGTCTTTAGATTCTGATGCTGCAGTTAGTGTTAGGGCGTAAACGCTTATACTTATAATACTAATTAAGTCTGCCTCTGTCTGGAGTTGGAGCTTCAGTATTATTTCAGTGCCATCACTTGGTGGTATGGTGGAATTAAGCAGCTTGTTTCTGATAGCGAAGCCAACTCCATGCTCCCTGATCTCCCTGCACGGCTTTCCATGCCAGTAGAAAGTGAAGTCCCTCTCCTTGATGCTTCCAGATTCTTGGAGTCTGGTCTCCTGCAGGGCGACAATGTCTATCCCCAGTCTTAGTAGTTCGTTGTTTATCACTGCAGTTTTGCGGGCATCCACAATCTCGTTTAAATCGTCTGAGATGCCAGGGGTCATTGTTCTTACGTTCCATATTCCCAGCCTTAGGGCCGGTTTTTTTTTTCCTTGTTGCTAGGTGTATAGATTGCGGTCCATGTGTCAGGATTTTCCCCCTAAGCTCCACACACCCTCGGGAGCAGATGAACCGTGGCGAGACAACACCTTATTGACTGGGGGATGTCCAGCTTAGACGGGCGATAGCTGTCTAGTGAGATACGATGATCTCTCCCACCGTCGGATCAAGTAGCCCCTGGCGCCTTGCTGTACGCCAATCGAGCATTAAGACTTATAACCGGTAAATGCGGCTTCCCGTGTTGTGTCACCGCTTTACGCGGTGCTGAAGTGACCTCTTCAGGGCACAAGCCTGGGCAATGAAAATCGGAGAACCAGATGTTGCCCAGTAGCAGGTTCCCCCTCTCCACATCGCCGATGCCCTATTAATAACTCCGCTTAGAATTGACGGACAGTAATCATTGAGACACAGTTGGGTTTTTCTTGTCGAGCTGTATCCAACTGTCATGGTGTCTTAAGTAAAAAGCCAATGTTTTTAATTTCTCAAAAATTGCTAGTACTATATGTATATCTTATATAATATATTAATGATGACAGTCAATACAGGAGTGAGGCAGTTATGTGTGCTTCCCCCCTCCCCCCTGCTATTCAATATCTACATGGACATAATTTGTAAAGAAGCAAGTCTCGACAGAACAGATTCAGAAAATTTAGAACTCTTTACTCCAGATGAAACAATTGACCTACAGGGAATAAATAAACTTCTGTTTGCAGACGATCAGTGCCTGTTTTACAATGATGAGGGCAGACTACAAAATCATATTACTAACCTGAGTTCAACCTGCAGCAGATACAATATGAGTATAAACACAGCCAAAACCGAAGTAATGCAAGTTAGCAGATCGCCAGGCCCACTAAGTATACAGATAAATAGCACAACTCTGAAACAAGTTAAAGAATTCAAATATCTTGGAAGTATGATCATATAAGTTGGCAAATTGGACAGAGAAATTGAAATCAGATGCCAAAAAGCTAGTGCACTTACATATCAACTATCATCCTTACTGAAACATCCAAATATACCCATGTCCGCAAAACGACAGATAATAAATGGCATATTCACACCAACCCTTGCTACCAATCTCAAATTACACCTTCGCAAAATCAACACCTGCGAGATGAGATGCCCGAGGAGAGCTTCCAACTTAACAATCCGAGACCGAGTAAGAAATTATATTATCAGACAGACTGTGGGTTCAACACCTTGTGCCACATTTATTGAAAGACAGAAGATCAAGTGGTTTGGCCATGTCGTTAGAATGCAACATCAGCAGCTACCATCACTGGCCTTACATCAAAGATCATCTGCGAAGAGGCCAAGAGGACGTCCAAGAAGAAAATGGATTGACGACATCAGAGACATTGTACAACCACACAGAATGACACTATCCAGTGCCGCCCACCGGGCGCTGGAACGCAAATTATTCCTCCCCACGACGCTTGACGGCAGAAGTGGAAGATGATGATGATGATGATGAATGATGACTGATTTTATGCAAATATACTCGGATGGAGATTACTCACTTAAACCTACAAATTATACGAAGTGACTACTCAATGTTCACATCAATTTGTAAATTGTTTTGTTTAATTGAAAGAACTAAAAGAGTTAAAAGTTTGTGTCGTTGTGAGTTGCTACCCTTTTAGTTTTTACCGCGGATATACGTATTACACACGTCTGGAATGAAATTTAACCGTGTTTCGGTTCGTTGGTAAAACACGTATTAATTAATATTATTAATATTAGTATTATTACTTTAGATGTTGCCATTTTAAGTTTGTGTTCTATTAATTGTGTGCTATACTATTGTATGAAGTTAATTTATTGTAAAGTAATGTAATATTATTACTAAATATGCTCAATAACTATCATAAGTTAAGTTATTAAACGACGACTATACTAATAAATAGGACTAATAGTACTAGTAGTAATAGTACTAGTACTAGTCAGTAAGGAAGTGAATTGATAGAGAGAACTATTACGATTTTAAATTTGAGAATTTACTAATGAGACCACCACAGTCGGCCAGTCAATCGTGAGGGTCTGTTCAAGGCACTAAAGATTTAAAGAAGATTGGCTGCCCACCAACTCTTCTGTCCATTGTGGAATCGTTCCACACAGGCATGAAGGGTATAAATCAAGTTTGATGGCTCAACCTCAGAAGAGTTTGAAATCAAGAGTGGAGTTAAGCAAGGTTGTGTACTAGCTCCCACCCTCTTTGGGATATACTTTTCACTTCTACTGAAATATGCCTTTTGTGATCAGGATAGTGGTATATATATATATATATATATATATATATATATATATATATATATATATATATATATATATATATATATATATACATTCACTCACGCTCAGATGGCGGCCTTTACAATGCTCAGAGATTGAAGGTCAAGACCAAATTTAGGAGGGTACTGATCAGAGAGTTGCTTTTTGCAGATGATGCTGCAGTTACGACCCACTCTGAGGAAGAATCGCAATGTCTACTATCTGCATTCTCCAATGCTTGTTCTGAATTTGGTTTAACAATTAGCAAAAAGAAGATACAGATTATGTCACAAGGTGTACATGAGGTACCATCAATCTTTGTTGACGATACCGAACTAGAGATGGTAGACCATTTTACATATCTAGGATCAGTGGTAAATAGCAAATTATCCCTAGATCAGGAAATCAATATCTGGATTGGTAAGGCAGCAACAACAATGAACAGGTTAAGAAAAAGACTCTGGGAGAACAGGAAGCTTACTGCCAAAACAAAAGTCCTTGTCTATCAAGCCAGTGTCCTTAGTACTCTTCTTTATGGCAGTGAAACCTGGACAACTTACTCACACCAAGAGAAATGTTTTAAACAGCTTTCATATGCGGTGTCTGCGAAGAATTCTTGGTATTAAGTGGCAAGACAAAATCACAAATACTGAAGTATTGGAAAGATCAGGTTGTGTGACCGTTTATTCCATGCTAAGTCTTCGTAGACTTAGATGGATAGGACATCTTAGGAGGATGGATGATGGTAGAATACCAAAGGTCATCTTTTTTGGTGAATTACAAATGGCTAAGAGATCTCAGAGTCGGCCTCTACTACGATACAAAGATGTGTGTAAGCGGGACATGATTGATACAGGCATTGATAATGCACATTGGGAGCAAGTCGCCGCTGAACGTGTTGCATGGAGGGCAATTATCAGAAATGGAATAAAGACAGAGGAGAAAATTATTGCAGATAAGTCACACACTGAGTGTGTGAGGTGTAAGATGGTGGAAATAACCACTTGTTCACATGCACCCACTGTGAACGGACATTTACAGCGCGAATTGGCCTTATCAGTCACATTCGCTACCGCCATAGGTAAAACTTATTATGCCTTTTTATAGCACAAACTATCGTCTGTCAAGACGGCAAGGTGCCAATGAACACATTTCATAACCTTCTGCTAATCAGGATGTAATTTATCTGGTTTTTAAATCTGCTGTCTGGACTCCTCCATATCCATAATCTTCTAGGATGCTGTTTAAACCAGGTGTTTCCTACAACCATGTCTTGTTCTTCTGCCCATTCTACAAGTCTGTATCCTCTTTTGTATCACTCTCCCAAACCATGGCTGCCTACACTGCATCCATTGCCTTGATTAGCTAATTTTGCGTTCAAATCACCCATTGTGATATTTATTTCACAGACAGAACTACAAAAATTAGATTTTTAAGAGCATGCATCTTTCCCATTGCAACATACGCCTGTGAGACCTGGACACTTACTAAACAAGCTGAAGAGCGCATAAATGCCTTTGAATATAAATTTTATAGACGAGTTCTAAGAATATCTTGGGTAAAGAAAAGAACAAATGCATCCATGCTTCAAGAGTTGAATATTGAGGAGGGTTGTCTATTAAAGACGATAAAACAAAGAAAATTGAAGTATTTTGGTCACTTGAAACATGAAAGTTTGGAGAGAACAATAATGGAAGGGTATATGCCTGGGAAGAGAGGAAGAGGAAGGCCAAAGAGAAGATGGGTGCAGGATGTGGCGGATGATCTCCAGATGGGTGTATCACACGCGGGACATCTTGCTTGTGATCGAGAGGTTTTCCGGAAGGTGGTTATGGGAGCAAGGTTCTGCAAAGGACATGCTACTGAATGAATGAATGAATGAATGGAACAATACATTATTGTTTTCCTGATGATCATATTTCTGTAGAGCACATGCTGCTTTCTTCAAAATTGTGAGATTCTTCTTGACTGCTATCAGGAAAAAAAAAACTTTCTGGAGAAAGTATGCCTCACAATTATGATCATAAATGAGAAGTGTTCACAATGAATTGGTTTTGTTTTTATTAAATGTATTCAGCATTTTGACTACTCCAAGTTCAAGTACATGATTTTTCTAACTATCGTTACTAAACATTATTATTGTCTCTTACTCCCTGACACAAGTATGTGAACTTCAGTATGTACAACAATTGACAGCACAGTGTAAGCATATATATATATATATATATATATATATATATATATATATATATATATATATATATATATATATATACATAAACATAATATATAAGATATTTTTAATAGATTCCAGATTATTAGGAAGTATCAGCCGAAAGCAAGGTCAGTCAGGATTATTGATCACTGAGGCAATATGCGGAAGATTATCCAGGCACTGCTTGTGACCACACTTATGGCAGGTAAAACACTGTTTTTTGTTTTTTCTTATAGTTGCATATCCCTTACAGGACGTTGCAGTTAATACCATCATCATTTTTTCAGCTGTTGTTGATGTTCTTGGCAAAATTACACTCAGTCGTTTGCCAATGCTTTCTGAGCGACTGGCTCACATATCCCGTAAGTAACCACGCAACGCGATCCGCTGCCAGATGTCACGCAGCTATGTTCCTCACGTGGATATATGGGATTACAGAGAAAATTGTTAACACCTTTGCCAGGGAGACCGGTAAAGCACTGGTTATGTGAGCATAAATAGGATTCATGTAACAAAATTTAGCAAGGGAACAAGATAGTTGACATTGCAAGGTTGGAAGAAAATGGACGATATTTCAGAGATTGGACATTTTAGAAACCGGTCACATGACTGATAGGGAAAATGTGTTTTGCATGTTGTTTAACACACAAAATGGACGCATGTTAAAAATGGCAGAAGTGATCGCCATTAATTTACAGAAGCCAATTTTGTGCAAAAAGAAAGATTTGAGTCTGTTTAAAATTACCATGATTGACAATTGAAATTACTGTGTGAATATATTTGCTGTATATTTCAGCTTGTAGGATTTATCTAATTACTTTAATGTATGTTGTGTGGTTTCTGCAGTATGTACACGATGAGATGCAGCAAAATATGCCAGGCAATAAATTGTGCAATCTTTTGTTTGTGTCTTCGTTATTAAAAATCGTTAAAGTTTCAGAGTAACAATATTATTATTATTATTTATTTATTATTATTTTTTAAATTTAACAAAAATTAACTCATTCTCTATTTTTCTAGGCAATGTGTGCATGTTGGTATGCAAACAATGTGAATGTGACAAAGTTTGAACACATTTATACAGTTAGAAGACAGGAATGGAATGTCTTTTTTACAAAAGTGTAGTACCACATCAGTGAATATGTTAATGAATGTATGAGTAATTGTTTTAGTACCTGATATTTCTGATCAATACAGCTGTGCTGATTTAAGGCGATTCTTTCCTAAACAAAAATTAAATTCTATAATATTTAATTTCTATGTTCTGTTATTGTATAGAGTTTGATACTGAAGACTGCTGATCAATAAAATACTGTCAAATTGACTGTGCACTTGAGGGTTGCTATGGAAACCAAGATACAGCGGCTATATTGAATTTCTTAACGAACTTCTAAAACAGTTTTTTTTTTTATGTACAGGCTAAATTCTTTGTTTTAAATGAACGAACGAACGAACAAACTTTATTTTCAAAGGATTAAGAATTGGGCATGCAGGCCCGTCTAACATTTTGCCCTTCTATCACTCTCTTTCATACATTATTTCATTCACACATCATTCAAGGCTAACAGAGAACAGCAACAATATAAAAGATATGCATTATAAAGGAATGGGCAAAAATGCGAACATCAAAACTACACGACACAGTAATATTAGATAATGGTCTGTCACTTGTTATTAGCCATGTGGAATATACTGACCTACCAAAAGGGGACTGGCTGTTATACTAGGGTTTTGTTATTATTATTATCTCTATTATTAAGGGGGAAGGTAATCCGTACTGAGATAGTGTTCGAGTAATTTGCGATTATATGAATAGGGATTGGTGATGTCTTTGATTTCTTGTGGAAGATTGTTCCACAGCTGAGCTGCAGAGTACGTTAAGCTTGTTTTGTATAAGTCAATCCTAGGCTTCGGAACGTGTAATACATGTAAATGTTTACTGTGTCTAGCATTATATTTAAACAATGGCCGAAGGTAATTTGGGGCATTCCGATGCAGGATTATGTGAATTAGTTTAGCTTTATTGAAAAGCAGTCGTTTGTGGAGTGGTAGTAACTGAAGGCGTTTATACAGGCTAGGATTGTCAGATAAATGTTTGTTATAAATTAGACTCATGGCCCGTTTCTGGAGTGAGTAAAGTCGCTTGGTGTTTGAATTACAACAACCGTCCCAGATTATAGAGCAGTAGTCAAAGTGTGTCTGTATATGAGAAGTATAGAATAGTTTCCTTGTGTCCTCATCAAGGAAGTTTTTAATTTTGGTGAGTTGGTAGACTTTTTTCGCTGTTTGTTTAATAAGCGCTTGAACGTAGGAATTAAAGGTTAGGTTTCTATCAATGATTATGCCTAATGTTTTGTGCTCAATTACACTTTCTACTGGCATGTTATCGATGTGAAGTTGAAGTGATGTGTGTGAGCTTAGAGTTTGAAGTCTTTGTCTGGTTGTTAGTAACATTGATTTTGTTTTAGTGATGTTAATTTGCATACAGTTTGAATAGCTCCACCTAACTACATTATTTAATTCTTGTTGTAAAGACGACTCCAATAAAATACAGTTTTCAGCATTGTGTACACTGTACAGTTGTCTGCAAATAGATCGCAGGACGACGAAAGATGCAAAGGTAGATCGTTAATATATATGGCAAACAATAGAGGGCCAAGAATAGAGCCTTGCGGTACTCCAATATTGAAGGTAGTGGTTTGAGACAGACATTTATTATGTGATACTACTTGCTTTCTGTTTGATAGAAAAGATGATATTAGAGTGACTACATTATATGTAAATAAATAGAGCCTTTACACCAGGGGTGACCAACCTTTTCAGCAGGCAGGCCAAATTTCAAAAATAATATTTCCTGCCGGGCCACGCACCTAATTTTTTGTTGTTAATCAAAGTAAACAAGCAGGTGTGCTACAGCTTCGACCACATAGTCGCTTCCCGGTAGGTGAGATCGTGGTCAAACGCTTGCCTGGTTTAATGTAAAAAAAAACAATACGTAGGTATATTTATTGTTTTGAAGAAAATAAAACATAACTGAGAATCAAACATATGTATTAGACAGTTTAAAAATATTTAACAGTGAGACATCTGACTTTGTTCAGCAGAACTAAGTGCATCAAAATTCACACACGCAAATGAACATCAGTAATTCTTGTTCTCACATGTTGCTTGCTTGCTTGTGTTCGTTGGCTTGAGCTCCAACGCGAAGTCCTGTATGTCGGATGAGGGCATCCTGTTGTCCAACATCAGTGTGATGTCATACAGGACCTGAGTTTTGCGTGAGTATCCGTTGTCCCATGTCTGGCTTATTGGTGTGCAGACTGGTGGTTCCTCGCCGTACAGGCAGACACTCTCCGACTTCGGAGGAATCGGCGATCCTACTGACTTTAGCCAGGACCCCGAAAGTACCTGTTGCCCAGGACGCTCGACGAGGACGCGTCAATAGGTCTTGGCCAGTATATAACCCGGCCCTGGTGCCTTGGAAACACCTCTGCGTCCCATTCTCACATGTGATGTGATATGCTTGAAGCGACTAAAAAGTTGTTCACACGCATATGTCTTTCCAAATAGTGAAACCATCGACCGAGCATGTTTGTAAAGTGCACAATATTTATCCTTGTCCAAATATGTTTTATAGAACTCTTTCAAACCAACTTGATGGAATTTCTCCTATAACTGTGTATCACAACACATTTCACAATGTTTCATTTGTAATCTTCTTGGTAATAAATTCACATCTACCGCTAATGGTGTTGCAAATGCACAAAAAAGCACATGTTTTTTAAAATCCTGAAATCGGTTTTCAGATTTGAGGTTTAAGTAAAATATCAATGAAGCGTATTTATCCGCCGCCTCGAACGGCTCATGATGTAATGTTCTTTTGGTAATATATACAATAAAGTTAGCAGGCTGTAACATGACTCCCGGCGGGACGCATGTGGCCCATGGGCCTCATGTTGGCCACCCCTGCTTTACACGTTTAGTAGAAAATTTTAATGATATCTCTTGGAATTATTGTTTTTCATAATTTCAAAAATTTAACATGTTTCATGACATTTTTTTGTGTTTTTATTTTTTTTTTAACTGCTGCACAAAAACTAATTCTTAATTTCAAATATCGCTCTACTCATAATGTAAGTAATACAATGAAGAATATATGTGCACAGTTTCATTAAAATCTAACCAATAGTTGTTTTTAAAAAAGTAAAAAAAAAATGGTGGATTTGTTTTTTTAAAAATACTAATAATGTGATTTTAATGCTTTAGCAAGTTCTTTTACACAGAAAAAATTTACAACTGTACCTGACAGTTAGAATAGTCCTGCTGCATATGCAGGACCTCCGCTCCAGGGCATGCAGCTCACCTTGTCTCTTCAGTTTGGCCGCTCGTACAGTGTCGCGTCTTTTAGTTTGTTTGTCCTTCTTGTACTTCAGACTATTTCTTACTTGCTTCTGCATCCTAAATGTTCCTAGTCTCTGCATATGCAGGCCTGTAGAAGGTCCATAAAACTGGGCACTGTCTTGGGCAGCAGCAGCTCCAAAGTTGAACTCTCTTGCTGCAGTTACAACTGCAAACTGAATGCGCTTGAGTGAGGCAAAGCTGTCTTTAGTACATCAAGCCCATATCAAGCTGTGTAAACACTCATTTGAATTCTGAGTTTGTCCTGAAACACATCTTCTAAGTAGTTTTGTGTCAGACAGCCTTTCATAAATTGACAACAGATATTTCTCAAGCTTGTCACGGTTGAGCCATGTGTGTAACATCTTGTCATGAGGACCCGGGACCTGATGCTTAAGCCAGGGCAGATTGAAAAAAACACCAAGATTGATCTCCACTTGAGTGCATTTCATGACGTGGACTTTTGTCTTTTGAAAAACAGTGATGCCGTGAAGCCATAACACTTTTCCTCATGGACTCTACACTAGTGTTGTTTCTTATAGCTCTACTGTAATAAATTGTCAGCTTACGGATGGCATTTTGTGTAAGCTGACCTTTACCACGTCCTCCTAGGGTCACGCCTTGCTATCAGCAGTCAGCAACAACATTGCGGAGTGCTGTTCCAAGGTGTTTACTGACATGGTTGATACACTCCTTTTTGTCTATCTGAATTTCATCCCCATATGGTTTGATCGTGGTAAGCTCTGCAAATGTTTTGGCATCACTTTCAGAAAGTATTGACATGTAGCAAAGTTTATGACGGGCCACAGACCGTCGCCACAGCACCCTTGCAGCCTCCACCTCCACCATTCCAGCAGATCCTGTGAAATTGTCATCACTGTTTAGAAGATGTTCTGCCTTCCATGCTGCAAATTCATCTGGTTTGTCTCTGGACAGTGTCTTACCAGTAGTTTCACTTACCTGGCAATATGTGGACATAACATGGGCATCTATGCAAAGTCCTGTAAGAACATCCACTGCACAGCCAACTCAATTGTGGGATGTGTGGCCTCTGGTCAGCCAAGTGCCATGAAAGCTGACACTAATATCTAGCACATCATTGTCATGTAGAGTTATGCCTGACTGTTGTGCATGAACCTGTCGAACATACTTTATTGTATGAGAGAAAACAGTGTCCTCCAGATCTTCTATCTTTGAATATAGTTTATTCACTTTGTTGTGAAGACCTTGCAGGTTCATGTTTTCACAAAAATTATTAAATGTTGTTGCATCCATCCCACAAACTAATGCAGAATATACAGACTGGCTGTTGGCGGCAAAAGATCTATCCCCATGATTACTTCTTGCACTTAGGTTTCTTCACAACAAGAGCAGTAAACCTCTGCATACACAGTTAATCCTTTGGCTTTCTTGCTGTCAGTTTTCAAAATAAGACTTGTATTTGTACATGCTGGACAACATAACATTTTGATGATTTCATGAAGTTCTGAACAATCAACTCCTGCTCTTTGTTCCCGTGTTTGGTATCCATTGTCGTCACCAGAAACATACTTGCTGCTAGATGATGTCATATATTTATACATATCTCTTTTAAATTGACTTCGGTTAATAAGAGAGTCATTCCACAACTTTGAGAAGAACGCGATGGTACTGATTCATTCAGATTCACTGTCAAAACACTTGGATTTGGAAGAAGTGGCATGTGCAATTTAGTAGCCAGTTTAGCTGGGTCGCTTTAAGAATTGTCTGTACCATGTATCTGGTAGGCGTCTCACTGCTTACGAGCATTTGCAAGATGTAGTCTGAGAAATTTCTTACGTTGAGTAGATGACTGGATGTTAAATTTCTTGGAACGAGGCATTTGTCAATGCGTTTTAATCTGTCGTCAGCAATATTCGTTTGGCATATGAATCGTCATGAAGTGTAAACATCACAATGCCCCCATTTTGGAAACCCACGTGATCAGTTTCAGCCATCGAGGACCGCGCATTGTTTACCGTCTCATGAGGTTTTCCATATATGGAAGTTTCCGGAAACAAACTGTTGTACACAGGAGAGTTTCCGATTACACGAACTCAAGAGTTTCACAAACAGTTACAGGAGATCATGCCCTTTACAATGATATATGACATGTGTTTGTAGCGTTTCACCGAGATATCATTGCTAGGGTTTGAAAACTGTCAATTTCGTAACAATTTTCAATTTGTAGACAATTTAACACCTAGAGTGGGTTCAGTAAAATATGCATATTGCAATAAAATAACAGTTTTTAAACAAAAAGAGGAGCATTTCATGTGATATGCACTGGCACAGGAACAGAGCATAATGGGGATGACCTGTTGCCATGAAGTTGGAACCGTGACTAACTAACTAACTAACTTAGCTATTCTAACAAGATGGCCAAACCATTTGATTTTCTGTCTCTCAATAAATGTGGTACAAGGTATTGATCCCACTGTCTGTCTGATAACATTTCTTACTTGGTTTTGGATGGTTCAGTTTGCAGCTCTCTTCAGGCATCTCATAGCATATTCTTGTTTGTCATTTTTTTTCTGTTTCCTTTTGTCCGCCAGCATTAAGATATCTTCATTCATCCATTTTTTATTAGTTTTTTGGCGTATCTGTGGTAATATTTCTTTGCTAGTTTGATGAATGGAGGCCCTTAACATTTCCCATTGTTCATTTATATTCTGTATTTTAGCTATTGCATTGTACCTATTTTTCAGTCACTCTATATAGTTCTTGAATTTCTTTATCAACTTTCAGAACCACTTTATTAAGTCTCAAGTTCTTAACCATTTTTGCCCCTCTCTTTAATCTTACTTTTATTTGCCCACATAGTGGTACATGATCACTATTACAGTCAGCACCAGGCATTGTCTTTACATTAATTAACACATTTCTAAATCTTTTATTAACCCTTTACAGAGCAGACGTTTGCCCATTTTTTAGCTCTGAACGGGCAAGATTTTTTCAGGTTCTGTAAAATTTTGGGTTACGTTTGTAAAAACATCACATATATAGTGTTAGTCAACCAATTTTAGTGAAATAAAAAAGAAAATGAAGAAAAAAGCATGCATATTATTTTACTTATGTGAATGTTGCTGGTAATCTACACATGAACACATATATTTACAAAATACAACATATTGTTTGTGATTTGTCAGTCTTATACACTATTTACAAACAATCAGAATCTTTTTCTTCAAAGTCCGATAGATCCGAAGTATGTACACTGCCCACGCTGGTATCACTGATATCTAGCTGCAATTCATAGTACACTTCAGTGTCACTTAAATTGAACCCAGCGAAGTCTCCGCTATCACTTGAAGAATCACCAAAATCCATTTTGAAATACAAAGCATAAAAAACACACACGCACACACCCACCCACCCACTCCACACACACAAAAAAAACAACTATCCAAGAAAAATCCGTTCAAATTCATTCAAAGTACACACTTGCAAATGGTGGCCACGTTGTCAAGCTATTGGTGAAAGTAAAAATAGACAATCGGAAGTCTCGGAAAGCCACGAGATCATGTTTTCAAAACGCTCAGTATTCACATGCATTTTTGCCCATTTTGCCCGTTCACGGGTAAAGACGAGTCTGGCCGTTGCGCCCACTAAAGGGTTAACAAGTATGTAGTCAATTTGGTTGCATATTTTCTTATCAAGGCTTTTCCATGTGTATAGTCATATTTTATGGTGTTTAAACCATGTGTTTCCAATGATTATATTGAATAAAATAACATGCACAGTTTTAATATGTTATTATCCATCCATCATGTGCCATGCCGGTTAGCGTAGGCGGTCATGTTTTGCCATCTCACTCGATCAGAGTCGTGGATCAGCTCCGTGTTTCTGTCCCGACCATGCCATGTGGCCAAGCCATCCAAGTATTTACTTCTTGGTCTTCCCCTTGGTCTCTTCCCTTCGATCTTGCCAGTTGTCACCAAGTTCTCCAATGTCTCTCTTCTCATAACATGCCCTAAACATTTAGAATGTCTACGTCCAATGTCTATAATCAGATTATGATTTTCATTTGTTTTTTGAAGGACTTGTTCATTGGTTTTTCTGTCTGTCCGTGGTATTCTTTGCATTTGCCTCAGAAACCACATTTCCACAGCCACCAGATATTTTTCAACCTTGTTTCAATTGATAACTTTTTATTGGTCAGTATATTGTTCATCTTGCAAAAGACTACCTTTGCAATGGCAATTCCACTTGACTGTTCCAAGATAACTGTACCGATTCACTTGATTAAGAATATGCCCATTCACTTGTATATCACATTGTGGTATTTCCTTCTTCCCAGTTACGACCATAATCTCTGTCTTCTTACAGTTCATTTCTAACCCTAGTTGTTCACTGTGTGCAACAACCACATCTACTAAATATTGCAGGTCCTGTTCATTGCCTGCAATCAAGACTGTATAATCTGCATATCTAATGTTATTGATGTATCATCCCCAATGATGATTCCTTCCATATCTTATATATTTCTAAAAATATTTTTGCTGTACAGGGAAAAACGATCTGGGGACGTTAAACATCCCTGTCTCACACCTCTCTTAATAGGCTGATATTGACCTACTTCATTATCAATTATAAACTTATAACAAATTATAAAAATATATATATATATATATATATCAATTATAAACTCTATGGACCGCTGTGTGAACTGAAAAAGACAGTTCAATTCATACAAGAGACAGCATTGCAGTTACAGACATATTTCAAGCGAACGAAAGAAGAATTATCAATTCTTATGGCAGCTTGATATTTCCAATATATGTTTTTTACAAGTCTAAGGTCTTATCCGTCAATTTGTAGATCTTAAAGCATCCTTATCATGTCGACATGTCTCACTTTATTGAAAGCCTTTATGTAGTCAATAAAGTAAAGGTGTAGATCTTTGTTTACTTCTAACGACTCATCCATCATGTGCCATGCCAATAAGCGTGGGCGGTCATGTTTTGCGATCTCACTCGATCAACAGAGTCGTGGATCAGCTCCATGTTTCTGTCTCGACCATGCCTCGTGGCCAAACCATCCAGGTATTTACTTCTTGGTCTTCCCCTTGGTCTCCTCCCCTCAATCTTGCCAGTTGTCACCAAGTTCTCCAAATCATTTTTTCTCATAACATGGCCACAAAATTTTAACTGTCTATGTCTAATGTCTCTTAATCAGTTTATGATCTTCATTTGTTTCTTGAAGGACTTGTTCATTGGTTTGTCTGTCTGACCATGGTATTCTTTGCATTTTCCTCATAAAACAGCCATCATAGGTTTTACAGCTTGTCTGCTCATTGTCCACGCTTCACATCCATACAGAATTACAGGTTCTATGTAGCACTTCAACACTCTTTTTCTCGAGTTACTTCTATAGAATGATCAATTACTGTTCTCAGTATATACACTGCATTTACTGTACCATTGCCTTCTTCAAACCCACTTAGTTCTTCTCCTATTTGTATTTTCTTCTTAACTCTTTGCATGATAATTTTTTGCAAAATTTTTATGATGTGACTCATTATACTATTTTTTTTAATGTTGATCACATTCGAAGGCTCCTGATTTCTTTGTGATTTCAATAAATACAGAATTACATAATTCATGAGGTATATCTCCAGTATCATATATTGTGTTCAGCAGTCTGGTAACTTTATCTATTCCATATTCTTCTAAAGCATTAATAATTTATGTTGTGATGCTGTCTGAACCAGGGGTCTAGGCCAGTTTTCATATGGTTAAGAGCATTCTGGACCTCCATCTTCAAAATTGATGGTCCTTCATTATTATTTTGAATATCATACTGTTCTTCTTTGTTATCATCATAAAGGTTTTTCACATATTCTGACCATACATGTAAAATCGGATCTTTACTATTACAATTTTTCTATCTTTTGTTTTTAGGCAGCCTGCTGATGTATGTGTTCTTTTATTAGTAAGCTCTTGATTATGTTGTACATTAGTTGGGTATTTTTATTGTTGTGTTGTTTTTCAATTTCTATGCAATTTTTCTCCAGCCATGCTTCTTTTGCCTCCTTACATAATATTCTGACTTTCTGTGAATTTCTTCATATTTGGCAGGATTATTTTTTTTCTGTCTTCTTGCTTCCATTAGTTGTAAAATTTCTTCAGTCATCCATGTCTTACGACCCACTTTCTTTAATTTTGGAATAGTTTTTTTTTCTGCAGCCAAACTGATTGAATTATTCAACATTTCCCATTGATCATCTACATCTTGAAATAGGATCTCCAGATCAGACAATATATCAAATTTGTTCTTTACTTGTATTTCTTTGTCATATTTAGTGTTTCCTGTTGTATACTTGACTTTCTTTAACTTTACCTTCAATGTGCCTGTAATTAATCTGTGATCAATGTAACAGGAACTGTTTTTACGACCGTTAACACATTTCAAAACCTTCTGCTAACCAGGATGTAATCTATCTGGTTTTTAATCCTGCTGTCTGGACTCCTCCGTGTCCATAGTCCTCTAGGATGCTGTTTAAAACAGGTGGTATTACAACAATGTCTTGTTTTTTTGCCCATTCTACAAGTCTGTATCCTTTTTTGTTTCCTCTTTCTATTACACTGACGCAGTTACAATAAACATTTATCTTTCATTACTTGTTTGGCTGCCAGTTTCTCTCTTTCAAAGGCTAATCTTTCTTTTTCTAAAGCTATTTCTTTATCTTTAGTATCTCACTCTGCTAGCAATCTTTCTTTTTCTGCCAACAATCTTTTCTCCTCAATAGATTCCTGTGCTGCCAGCTTTTCTCTTTCTGCTTCCCTAGCTTCTCTAGCTGTAGCTTCCTGTGCCTCTCTAGCATCTCTACCTGCCCCACTCTCTTCACGTTGGTGTGCCTGAAATGCACTTAACTCTTCCTTGGCCCAAGTCAACAGTTCAGGGCCCGCCAAACCACACTCTTTTCCCATGGCAATAAATCCTTGTGGTGTAGACATGATTAATTTATACCAGTTTTACTATATAATTACAGTTATTCTTCTTCTTCTTCTTTCGTTCGCTTGAAATATGTCTATAACTGCAATGCTATCTCTTGTATGAATTGAACTGTCTTTTTCAGTTCACACAGCAGTCCATAGAGTTTATCTTCCACTGTCGTCTCTCTAGGCCAGAAGGTTTGCCTAGATATGTTATATTTTGGGCAGTCTTGGAGTATGTGCTCTGCTGTCTGTGACGCCAATCCACATGTGCACATGGCTGTTTCACCAATCTTGAATTTTGTATACATGTGGTTGCGTAATCTATTGTGCCCCGTTCTGAGGCGCAGAATAATGACTTGTTATGGTCTGTCCATAACATGGTAGTCATCTTGAGCAGGTTTTGGTGGCTTTCTGACTGATTTGATCATTCTTTTCTTTTGGTGGTATGTAACGGGCACATCAAGCTGTTCTTCTTTGGCTCCTTCCTTAGCCAATTGATCAGCTCTGTCGTTTCCGGGTACTCCACAGTGGGATGGTTTCCACTGTATGGTGACCTTATGCTGACTGCTAAGTTCAGAAAGTAGTGTCCTTAGTACTGGCAATTTCCCAGACAGGAGCGCCTCGAGTACTGATTTTGCAGCTGTCAATAGCACCACAGGTTGTGTACCATTGCTGGTATTTAGTAATTTCTCTGTTGCTATCTTGACTGCCTCAATTTCAGCATCGTAGTTATGGCAGTACTTTCCTGTCGGTACTCTAGCTGTGTCCCTAGTATTATTTGGGTATTCTATGTACACTCCCGCTCCTCCATTTCGAACAGCATTTTGTGCTGACCCATCTGTGTAGACTCGGATCCAGAGGTCCTGTGGGTATTCTTCATCAAGGAAGCTGAGAGTGGCTGTTCTGCGCTGCACACTGTTCGGTTCTTCCTTGTCAAATATTCCTCTCACTTTTGTCTGGATTTGTAATGATAGTCTATGCTCATCTTTCCATGGAGTTCCTATGCTCATCTTTCCATGGAGTTCGCTCTGGAATAGTTGTTAGGGGGATACCAACTGTGGTCAGATCGGTGGTTTCTCTGCAGAGTCGTTTGGCCTGGTGGATAACACTACTTTTTTCAACCGCCCCATAGCTAGGTTTTCAAATCTGTTCTTCATAGGGTGGCCTGGCAAGCTGAGGAACTTTTCTGCTTGTATTAGCATTTTCGTATCTCTGCGCTCACTCAATGCTTGTGTCCTCCCCATCTTCTCCATTTCCACTATAGGGGTTGATCTCATCCCTCCTGTGGTGACTCTAAGTGCTTGATTTTGCACTTTGTCCAGCTCTTGTAGTGTGGTTTTTGATGCCGAACACCACACATTTGACCCGTATTCCAGGTGTGGTCGTATACTCTGTTGATAAACTTTGCTAAGTATTTTCCCACTGGCTCCCCATGTGGTTCCACTTAGCTTTCTCAGGATGGCTATATTCCTTCTGGCTTTTGCTACTGCTTTGTTGATGTGCTTTCTCCATGTCAGCCTGCCATCAAATGTTACTCCAAGGTATGTTGGTTCTTTATCTTCTCTCAGGAGTGTTCCATTTATCTGGATGGTCCCTGCCTTTTGTTTTGGAGAGAGGGTAAATAGGGTGGTGCTGCATTTGTCAGTGTTTATGCTGACACACCATCTATTTTCCAATGCAACAAATGTATCTACAGCTCTTTGTAGCAATCTGGTGGCCACTGATGCATGTTCATTTGTGCTCCATAGAACCAGGTCATCGGCGTACATTGCCGCTTTAATTCCATGCGATAGATTAGCAACAAGATCATTGATGAAGATTAGAAAAAGTGTGGGGGACAAGACTCCACCCTGGGGAACACCGTGATGCAGTAGTACTTTCTTGCTCTTTAGTCCGTTTATCTGTACTCGGGCTCTTCTGTTGTGCAAGTATGCTTTCACCCATTTGTACATTCTTCCATTGACTTTACAGTTTCTCAATGTATTCATCAGACCTTCTTTCCAGACTTTGTCAAAGGCTTTCTTCAAATCTATCCATGCCGCAAGCACCAGCTTCTTCTCTTGGAATGCATCCTCAATTTCTTGAGAGAGGTAGGTTGTCTGATTTTCCGTAGAGTAGCACTGCCTAAAGCCAGCCTGCTGTGGCACAAGGATGTTTTTACTTTCAGTGTACCACTGCAGTCTGTGATTGATGATGTGCTCCAGTGTTTTGCAGAGACAGCTGGTGAGGCTAATTGGTCTGTATCTAGAGCACTACATTGTCGTGTCCTCCTTTAAAGTGTCGTCCCTGGAGTGAAGAGAGTCAACACTCACATTATAATATTTTTTCCCTATCAATATCCTGGAGAATCCACCAGCTTCCGTCCAACACACTCCATCAGCCAATGGACACCTTTTCCTATCACTCTCTCACTGTCGTACTATGCCCCCTCTCATACTTCCCCAACGCAACATACTCAACAACTCTTGCTTCTAAAAATTAATAAAGATTAATTTATTAAAAGAAAAGTGTAACGTATATGAGACGTGTATCTGAAGAAAATGTGGGACGTGTTCTATAAAGTGTGTAGAATCGGACTCTCAGACAACAACCCAGTCAGCTGATCCCAGCAAGGATAGACCACAGCACGTTACGTCAGAACATGTACATCTCACCCAGTGCCGAAACCATCCCGCTGGATACTGATTTGCCTCTGTAGACCTCTGGTAATCCCATTTCATGAACATCCGAAATAGACACCGGTGGTAGTAACAGTTAATCATGGACCGGTTGCACCCTTCACAATGTCCGTTCCTATCGTTCCTTAAAAAATGCACAAGTCCTTTGTAGTGTGTACACAGTTATTAATGTTAATTGTTAATGTACTTGATCCTCACTCGTGTCTATCTAGCCTCAAGTATCATGTCTTGTGTTCTATTACACGAGATTATATCACACTAGGTAACTATTATAATTAATGTTCTCGGTTAGTTATTACTATCTGATGCTGTGTGGTGCATCAACAATCATCACCCGTCTTTGGTGAATCATCTTCCTTCTAGCTTTAGTTACGTTCTGTACGAAACTTTATTGACTGTTCCACTGGTGTTCTTCCGAATGGGATTTGAACCTTTCCTAAAAACTTGTTGAGTTTCCTCGGATCTGGTAGGGAACCTTATGCAAAACCGCCTCATTCCCGGGATGGCTACTACACTTTGCCATAACGACACATGCTAGTTAATCTAGAATTAATCTAACACTGTAGAGCTCTCCCACAAACACGTCCATCATAATCCACGGTTTTTGTCAACTCCCCATCTCCAATCATGGTTTTCTGGCAAACCCCTAAAATTGGTCACGTGATATGGGTGACGTCCTGCAGGTGTTATTTATTTTCATATCAGCCATTGTCAAGAATCGATTCTCCCTTGCCTTAGTCACTGTCAAAGTTGTCATCACTTGTTTCTACTCCCCCAACAAACTAACGAGTTACAGTATGATCCCAACAACAGTTTTCCCCAACGAGCTGCCAATCTTCTTGATGTTCCGGAAACTAAGAATTGACAGATGTACTGTTTACTTCCGTGCTGAGTACTTCCGTTTTCCATCCGACTTGTTTATGACTTGTCAAAGCGGTGTATGATTCAGCGCACTCACTTCCTCTATACATCTGCCACTGTGATCTCACGGCTTCCATCTGTATTCAAATGTTGATAAACTGTCAAGGCGATGTCGGGATTCGTCTCCCTCACTTCCGAGTGTGGCCAATCCGTCAACCAGATGTACAAGTACAGCTGTTATTTATGCCCGACCTGTTTGGAAACACGTGCAGCCACAACTATGAATGTTTTCTCTGTATAGTTGAAACACTTGATGCTTAGCAGATAGTCCGGTTTATCAGAAAGCCTCTATAATAATCAACTGGTTAAACACACGGTTTTATTTTGTGACATACATAAAGATGGAAACATCTTAACAAGAAAGCAAACAGCTGACCATTTTGCGGACTCATTCGCACAAGATAACAATATCAAAATTAGTCCAGAGAAACAACAAGAGATAGTTATCTTTCCCTGATTTTAGGAGGGGTACCATGATTGCTTCTCTCCAGTCTTGTGGAACATTGCCTAAGGTCCAACTGTTATTGAAGATCTGTAACAGCTTTGCTTTGGCCTCTGTTCCTAGGTTCCTGATAATTTCATTGGAGATACCATCAGCTCCTGGTGACTTTCTCATTTTCAGTTTTGATATGGCTAGCTCCAGTTCGCTGATTGTGATGGGTGCCTCCAGAACCTCATGTACTATTGCCTTCTGTCCTGTATGTTGCTGTTTCTCTCGAATCTCTTGTTGTTTCTCTGGGCTAATTTTGATATTGTTATCTTGTGCGAATGAGTCCGCAAAATGGTCAGCTGCTTGCTTTCTTGTTAAGATGTTTCCATCTTTATGTAGTGCAATTTTTGAGTTTCTCAATGTGCCCTCATCGTTAAGTTATTTTATTAGCTTCCACATTTGCCTTGTGTCTCTTTCAAAGTTCAGAGACTGTTTTTTCCTGCCAGCTTTTCCGTCTAGCTTGCAGCTTGGCCCTTTGAAATTTGGCTTTTGCGTGCTGGAATTTATTGTGGTGCTCTTGGCTGGGTGTGGCCTCTGCTTGCTTTCTACACACTTCATCATTATGCAACTGTTCCAGTTCACTACTCCAGTAGGGTTTATATTGTTTACGGGCTCCTCTTGGTACTGTTTCTCGCGCTGCCTGTAGTATGCATTTCCCAAACTCTTCAACTACTTTATTTATGTCTTTCTCAGTGTTCAGGTTTCTAACCAGTATGCTGGTGCGTTTCTTGTACATTGCCCAGTCTGCTTTCTTGTAGTTCCACCTCGAGAGGGTGCTGCTTTCACTTACAAGCTCATTTTCTACAGTTAGAAAGACTGGCCAGTGGTCACTGCCACCAAGTTGTTTCCCAACAATTCGTGTAATGTTTCACTCCAGGTATGGTGAATGAAAAGCCAGGTCAGGTGTAGTTGTAGTGTGCCATGATCTCGAGTAGAAAGTATATGGGTTGGACGGCTTGTTAACCAAGATGAATATATTCTCATCCTGCCAGTCTTCCAGTCTCTCTCCTCTCTGGTCCATGTGATCATAGCCTCAACTCTGCGAGTGGCTGTTGAAATCGCCACACACAATCATTTTTTTCTGTTAATGGTAGTGTGTCCAGTGCCTGTGGGCGGTCACTTGGACAGTAGTAATTGATCAAATGTAGGTCTGTATAGCCTGTCTTAAGTGTAAGTGTCTGATACTCAGCCCCTTCCATGTAGACTTCGATTTGGGAAGCAGTAATGTTACATTTTACAGGGGTAAGTATCCCACCTTTTGCCTGTCCTTTCGGTCAGATCGGTAACATTGGTAGCCTCTGATTTTGAAGGCTATATTTTCGTTGAGGTGAGTTTCTTGCAAGCAACATATGCTTACTTTTTCTTGGTCCAGGATGTTTTCTAATTCTATTTTTCGGCACATGGCAGCCATCAGAATTGATAATTATGTAGGTCAATATCAGCCTATGAAGAGAGGTGTGAGACAGGGATGTGTAATGTCTCCAGATCTTTTTTTTTCTTGTAAAGTGAAAATATTTTCAGCAATATAAAAGATATGGAAGGAATTAACATCGGGGGATGATACATCAACAACATTAGATATGCAGATGATACAGTCTTGATTGCAGACAATGAACAGGACCTGCAACATTTAGTAAATGTGGTTGTTGCACACAGTGATTATGGTCGTCACTGGGAAGAAGGAAGTACCACAATGTGATATACAAGTAAATGGGCATATTCTTAAGCAAGTGAATCAGTAGAGCTATCTCAGAACAGTCATAACATCTGATGGGAGATGCCTTGAAGAGATTAGAAAAAGAAGTGCCATTGTGAAGGTAGCCTTTTGCAAGATGAAAAATATACTTATCCAATAAAAAGATATCAATTGAAACGAGAAAAAGTGTGTTGAAGTGCTACATAGAACCTGTACTCTTGTATGGATCTGAAGTGTGGACAATTAGCAGTCAAGCTGAAAAACATCGGGTGTCTGTTTAAATGTGATTTCTGAGAAAAATGCAAAGAAAACCATGGACAGACAGAACAACCAATGAACAAGTCCTTCAAGAAACAAATGAAGACCATAAACCGATTAGAGTCATTAGACGTAGACAGTCAATAATTTTTGGGCATGTTATGAGAAGAAATGACTTGGAGAACTTGGTGATAAATGGCAAGATTGAAGGGAGGAGACCAAGGGGAAGACTGAGAAGTAAATACCTGGATGGCTTGGCCATGTGGCATGGTCAAGACAGGAACACGGAGCTGATCCATGACTCTGGTGGTTGAGTGAGATGGCAAAACATGACCGCTCACGCTTATCGGCATTGCACATAATGGATGGATGGATGGATGGATATTTTTCTGAACTGTTATATTTTTCAATTAACATCCTCAAACAAAGTCTAGTGAAGTCAAACCATGTGCCATACCCTTGTTAATCATTCTACTAAACAAGTTTGACTCAGTTAGCAATGTTAAAGGGGATTCAAATGGAATCAAGATGGCTGGTGGGTTTCATTGTGTGCTACAGGTGACACCCGATTGGTGTCAGGCTAATTTGTGCACATTAAACATGTTAAAAATAGTTTGATGCCGGTACAAGAAATGTCAGAACACTCATTCAAAATGAAAAGCTAGAAAACATTAAGAATGAAATGGATAGGATGATTATGCATATATTAGGCTTGTGTGAAATGCAGCAGCCAGGTGCGGAGAAAAACAGGTGAATAATTGTGGATGGTCTCAGATGAAGTTATTAGTGAAACTAGATGGCAAAATTCAGGATAGTAATAAAATAAAGGCATATGCTCCAAAAACAGACAGCACAGAAGAAGATATACATGTATTTTATAATGAGTTAGACATGACCTTGGACCAGTGAAAAAGTGCCAAAGTAGTCAACACAAAAGGTAAGTGGTGTCTCTCGTAGCTATAGCTTAGGTGAAAGGAATGAGAGAGGTGACAGATTAATAGCATGCGCAGAATCACATGAAGTAAATTGGTAACCCCTAGTTCAAATACCATTCTTGATAGCTATGGATATGGAACAACCTTGGAGGTAATATTCACAATTAAGTTGATTCAGAAGCAGTTTATTAAGAGTAAAGTTAGACCAGGAGCAGACTGCAATGGTGACCATGTACCAGATCTAAGGATGAGGTTAAAACTTAAAACTATACAGAAGACCTAAAATAGATCTAGCATTACTTAAAACATACACAGAAATTAGCGAAAGTTACAGTGTTGCTGTAAAGAACAGATATAATGTCATAGAGACAATATAGACTAAAGATACGCAATGGAACATAAACAGGAATCAGCGTACAACATACATCGAAAGAAATCATTTCACCTAAACACAGAATCATCAAATAAAAATAGAAATTGGTGACATATGAAATAATGCAAATGATGGATGAAAAAAGACATGCATTAACAGATGATGGCAGAAGTGAAACAGCAATCAAAAAGAGAATAGAACTGGCCAAAAATGTTTTCAATATCATGAAATCAGTATTAACAACTAGAAAGATTAACAACACATTAAAAGTGAGAACTCTAAGATTTTATGTATATTCAACACTACTATATGATACGGAGCCGGCTTCCTGGCCTAGAGGTTAGCGACTTTTCTCCGTAATCTCGTATACTCTTGTGAGTAACGTGACGATGGTGAGAATCAGCAGTGGCTCAAATCGCATCGGCAACTTACGGGGTATGTGAGCCAGCCACTCCGAAATCAATGGCAAACTACTGAGCGTAATCTTGCCAAGAAATCAACAATCAGCTGAAAGATGCTGATGATGACAGCAATGTCCTGTAAAGGATATGCAAAAAAATTTTTTTTATATGGTGCAGAAGCCTGGTCAATGAACAAGCAATGAGAAAGTCAAATAGAGGGCCTGGAGATGTGGAAAAGAACATGTCATATTTCATGGAAACAAAAATAATCAAATTTCTAGAATGAAATGGAATAAAAAGAGACTTGATGAAAGAAATTAAAAAAAAGGCAAGTGAAATATTTTGGCCACGTTAAAAGACATATCACTCTTATAAAAAACCATACTAGAGGATACATTACCCCATATGGACAACAATCACCTTTGGATTGGTAAGACTGAGGGTAAAACCATATTCAGCTGCATTGGTGGCTGTCTAGTCACAGGACTATCATTCTGAGCCTGTGATGGACCCTACTATAACTTCTCATTGAGGTTGAACGGGGTTGGGGTAATGGTGAAATCAGATCGAATAAGGTTTAAGGCAAGTGAGCAAGAGGTAGATAACGATACAAATGGGAAGATAACATCAAGAGATGGACAAACGGTAGTCTGACATAATGTACAATCAAGATGAGAGACAGTGTTGGAGATCCATTGCAACCAACCTTTATTGTGGGAATGGCACCTGACTGATTTAATGTTCCTGTTATTATTAAAGAACTCGCTGCTTCTCACAATTGCATTGCTTTATTTACCTCCTTAGACAACATTAGGGCCTCTTCTTCACTGTGAGGGCAGTTCCCACAGTATGGCTTGAGACTGCCGCTGTTTTACCTGTGTTTAGAAGCTGTTGCCTGCTCCCTTCCATCTTGTTTCACATGATCCCAAAACTAATCTTATATGTCATTTTTTCTACCAAATGCGTTGTCTGTCCCAATTCATACATAGTTCTAACAGTCCATGTGCCAATTCTGAAGCTTTTCCTAAGTGTTCCTGCCTCTCTGACTTTAAATGTTAAATATGTTTTGTTTTCCTTCTAAAATGCATATTTTAATTATTTTTGGTAGTAATTTGCTTACACTAATATTATCACAGTTCCCATGTTTGTTGATTTATTTAAACATTTTGTGTATTTCACTGGTTAACATATGTTCCTCTCTTTCTGTAGGACCTTTCTGTCAGAAAATTGTAATTGATAATTCCACATTGATATCACCATGTACTACTGGTGCAAGAAGTGCAGTAGACTCCTATCTTATTAATGGAACCATTGGAGACATTACAACAGCCATGAATCAAAACTGGCAGATAGTCGTGCTCATTAAGGCAATGAGAAGAACATCACAAACAGTTAGAACGGTAAGTTTTATTCAGTTGAGATCATAACTAATACTACTCCTGTTTCTTAAGCCAGCCCAATAATGTGCATGTAGTGACATACCCATAGCTTAAACTATGCACACATGACAGTGCCATTCTGAAGATGTAACATCGCTTCTGGTGATTAATATCCCAGCTCTGATCCTAGTGATGTCCGAATTAAATTAATAAGATACTCAGAAATAGCCAAGAATTGGCTTGTAAGATTATTTAGTATCAGGCTGAATGGATTGTCACAGGCAGCAGGAATTCAGGAAGACAGCTACCTATCAATATCTTTAGGTAATGCAGTTAAATATGATAGATAGTCATCCTGCATGTCTTCTTCTGCTTGACTAAATTAATATATTAAAGTGAACCCCTACCAAGTGTTGTGTGTTTTATGTATTGTTTTGGTTTTCTGTGCTCATTTGGGAGTCATCATGGGACCTTTCTTGTGCAAACCTTTGCAAATGTGAGAGTTTTGACAATTTTAGTAGCACTTCCTTTGTTGACTGACAGCTGCAAGGTTAATTGTGGATTTGTAATGTGCCTATCTTCACAAATATTGGTATCAACACGGTTCAACATTTAATTTTTCGTTACGTTCTGTCATATCTACCAGCACATCTTCTGTACACAGCACATAAATGTTTGTGAATGTTTACCAGTTTCATTTTCCACCACCATAAAATCTATTGTGATTTGTTATCAAGTTATTTACATGCCATTTTAACAGATAACTGTAGCTGTTATAATTGTCCAAATGCAGTGCAGTTTCAAACAAACAATTCTTCTTCTTCTTCTTCAGCGTTCCGAGCCATTGAGGTTCTTTGCTGCAGATACAATCCGTCTCCATTCGTCTCTCTGGTTGAACTTCTCTTGCCAGTCGTTGATTCCAAGTGCTTATAGGTCTGTATATATATTATCTCTCCACCATCTTTTTGGTCTACCTCGGGGTCTACGGTCATTTATTTCCTGAGTGTAAGCGAGTGTCGTATTTTATTTTATATGGTATATGTCGTCCCTGGGGTGAGGGGAATCAACATCGACATCCTTTTAACCCCATATCACTATCTTGAGGATCTTCTTGATTTCTGTCCACACAACCCCGTAGATCTCTGGATCCCTCCCTCTCTCTCTCTCTGTCACTATTGTATCAAGCCCCCCTCTCATTCTTTTCCCAAAAACAGACTACACAACACTGGCTCTAACAAAACAATAATTTAGTTTAATAGAGAAAAGTGTCATGTATGTGCAAAGTGTATGAGTAGAATGTCTGTCGTATAATCTAGCGTGTATGCAAAATCAGACCGAACAGCCAAGGAGCACAGTCTGCTTCATCATCGTACTGGCCACACCACAACACCATATCAGAGACAGAAAACCACCCAAGTGATGTGTCTCTCAGGCCACGTGTCGACTTCTTCAGATAGCTCATGAACACTCCGGATGTTTGGTCTTCAATAGTGGAAACAGTCCAATATTGAACATCGATCTAGCACACACAGTGTAACTACTCTGTTCATTAAATGTTCTGTGATCAGAGAATCCTACAAATATTGTTAATGTCACTTTGGAAAACCTAAATGTTCGTATGTCACTTGTTGTAAGATTTTCCCAATATTAACACACAATGTTACTGTTCCAGGTAGTTATATCTATTAGTGTTCCTGGTACAGGTGTTATTTACAGTGTCCTGAATTTTCTGTGATGTAACTATCACTTAAGAAAACACACGTATAATCATCATGTCCTGCTCAGCAGAGGCCAGGTTCCTGCAGACCATCTGGGTTATGGGCCCAGTGCAAAAGCCTCTCAGTAAACTCTGCTTTCAATACTTGAGCCATCACTTTCTATGACTTTGTTGCTAGCTTCTTGGTAGAATAACGTGGAACAATTGAGTGGAACCTGTATAATAGAGAACACACCTGGTGAGAGCAACCCGATTCTGACCTTAATTAGGTGAGTGAAGGCCACCGGCAGCACTCAGGAAAAATAACAGAGAACCAAACTCTGTCATAAGGCCGAGGAGTTCATCACTTCGGTCTGAGTCATGGAAAGACAAGGAAAGACCAAAGGAAACAGGTAGAAACCCAGCAGATGCCCTACTGGAAGATCCTACCATTTCACATTCCCTCAGTCCCTCCCAACCATCCTCAATCTCTCTAAATATTATCCCACTACATTGTCCTTAACTCACTGAGTTAAATGATATCTCACACAAGCTAGTTTAAGCTGCGCGATAGGCTACTGTTGCCGACGCTCTTATAATACATTCTATCACCGCACTTATAATACGTTCTATCACCGCACAGTACTGCACTCTATTCCTAAGAATAATCTAAGTTAGATATGATTAATAGAATACCATATAGTTATTCCTGTTGTAGATGGAGACTATGAAATCACAGACTGGATCGATGTCCGCCGATATACATCAACAATAGACACTATAGTCTCTCTCTATAGAAACAACTAAGAATACTGCACCGGTCCGTAGAGCTTCACAACTTTTGGTCGACTAACCCAACATTGTTTATCTCAACCGTTTTTATCCTGGGTATAAATGACGTCACAAAACTGACGCTAGACCGTCTAGAATCTATTTTTCTCTCTCCTGTTTAGACTGGGTGGAAACAACCCGCCGTCTATTTTGCTTTCATCTGGGAACCTGTTTCCCGTACAACAAAAAGTCTTGCCCGCCTGTGAACCAGAGGATAATTTCCCCACAACACAAGATCTAGCCGACTTCTGCCCAGACATTCCGTCTATCACATCAAAGGCTGGCTGCCGCCTTGCAGACGGATGGCGCTATAGTCCCTTCTCAAGCAACAACATATTAAAGAAATGCCGACTGTGTGTAGACATTTGGCGCGACTTTCTGTCATTGATCGAAACCTTCAAGTTTTTAATGTGACAGCGAGTTTTATTCCAAATTCAAAGTTTGGAAAATTTTATTTTTCTTTCATGAATATTTGCTGAGAAACAACATGTGGCACATTACTTACTGACCGTCCCTCCGATTTTACAAGGTCTTTAGCTGCATCTAATATTGCTCTGGTTTCAGAATCACAGTTGCTGTAACACTGTACAGATGTTGTGCTAATAGTTCCACTGAATGTGTCTGGGTATCCATAGTATATGTCAACCCCCTACATTTATTATACATTGTGTGATGATCCATCTGTATGCATGCTACCCAATATGTATATGGGTGTGTACTATCAAGAAGGCTACGAGTGCTGTTCTCAGTCTGTATTATTTGAAAGTTCTGTACTGTGCACAACTTTATTGCTGTTTGAATCAGAAGTGTTAGATCATTTTCTTCTTTACAAGGTTTCTGATCTGCTCTTGATGTTAATTCTGAGATCTCTTTGCATAACCATTCAGTTAGTAAGTAATGGGAACACCTCATCGTCATCATCATCATCATCAAGTGCCATGCCATCTGGCGTAGACGTTCATAGCTCTCCACAGATCTCGGTCTTTGGTGTTCTGGATCAACTCTGCTGATGGTATTCCTCAATGCCACTGTCTCAATCCATCCAGCATATCTTGGTCTGCCTCTGCCTCTCTTCCCCTTGATCTTTCCAGTTGTAGCAATGTTATCCAATGCCTCTCTTCTCATCATATGACTGAAGAAAGCTGTTTGTCTCTTTCTTATTGTTGTATATAATGTTCTAGTTTCATTAGCCTGTCTCAGGCAGTCGTTGTTACTGTATTTTACGGAGTATAAAACACACTTTTTTCTTCAAACAATTGCCTCCAAAATTCAGGTGCGTCTTATACTCGAAATTAATATAAAAATGGCCAGTGTTTGATTTAAAATTCCCGCCAGACTTAAAAATGGCCATATATTCTGTAACAGGGTAACAGGACACGAAAGCAACTGAAGGAACTCGCTTAGTAGAAATAGTCTGAGTTTATTGTTGGAGGCATGTTGTTCATATCAAAAACGTATCATCATTATACAAGTGTAGACTCACATCCTGCTAGGCTGAGAACAGGGTGGTAACTCATCTCTATCCTGCTTCTCCGTCAACGCGTGAGTGTCCCTAGATACCTAACTACTGGGTGCTCACGCGTGCATCAGCTAATAGATCCGTTTTCCCTTTGCACGCCATGCCAACTAAACCCCTTGAAAAGAGCTACTCTGTTATATTTCCTCTCTACCCTCAACAAGACTTTTCCCCGAAAAGTCTTAATTCCAAACTCACCCAACCTAAATCTACAACCCCCTAGATATACTTAAAGATGACTACCCGCTAAATCTATATTCTTACTCATCTTACCCCAAATAATCTTATACCAAATTTTATTCTCCCAACCACAAAATCACAAGCAACCCACTTACATGTCTTAACAACTTTAACATGGCTCCCTCCTAACCACTGAGTTTTATTCATTACTCTTTCTACTCCTACAACTCTACTACTCTACTACTTATAGCTTATATATCTTAATTTATTTCTTTTATATGTTCCCATCGTAACATCGTATCTTCTATATTATGAGATCTCACTTTATAAAACAGTTCACAAGGAATCCACCTAGATATTTCATAGATACATATGTCCATCGAAATCATTGGTATATAAACAAAAATTGAAGATTATCATGCGTTATGCAACATATCATATTCTCCCGAACATCAACAAAACAACACAGGATAGACAGATAAATGGTGGGTGCGCACCAAGAAGATAGTAAGAAGTAGTCACATTTATCCTCCTTGCACTCACAAAACTTTATAAAATAAAGTTTTCAAAAAACAAAACAAAAAACGAATCATATAATCCATGAAAATGATATGTTCTTCAATTTTGCCCATAGTAAATATTCTTGTTAAAAGTTACGTCGATCTAAAACTCCATGTTTATACTCTCAAACTTAAAAATATTATTCTACTCTCTGATTTGTGATGCCAACAACAGCCAGTAAAATATATACCTTCACCCTTGTCTATACTATACCAGTATCCTTTATTTATTACATACCTTCCCAAACCTCCATGGTTTTCGATCCATGTTTAAAAAAAATTTTAATGTTCATATATTATGAACATAATTTCTACTTCTACTTATTTCATGCTGTAACCACAGCGTCCCTAATTAATATTGACAATGTTCATTTACTATGAACATACTTACTCCCCAAATACTGTGCTGACATATGTTTAATGCTGACAACCACAGCCCGCTTTTTGAGTTAAACCAATCTCTCCCACGATCCAAACATAGCCTTCAATCCATGTGTTTCTATTAACTCTGACTAGCGCAGCACCTATTACAACCCCCACATCCAAGCATGGCATTCAATCTATGTGTACTCCTATTTTCGCTGGCTAACACAGCCCCCTTTTAACATATTTCTCGACCACCATGACTTATGCTGCTATTCACAGCTTTATTTCTGACTAGCTTCAAGTTAAACCCCATAATCCCCAGATTCGGAACATGGCATTCAATCCATGTGTTCCTATTCTTAAACATCTCTGGCATTCATCTTTGTTATGAACGTATCTAATTTAGTTCCGGACCCTTATGATATGTGCTGATATCCACAGCCCCATTTATGGCCACCACCAGTTAAACTAAGTTTTCAAACATGGCCCTCATTCCATGTTTATCTAAACTTACCACTACTAACAATGAGAATATGTCTCTCTTTATAGTCTAAGGTCGTTTGCTTATTATTATCTGAACGAAGGATCCTATTACTTATTCAATAAGGCCCAGTCTTATTGATCTAAACCAACTCTTTACTCAGAGCAACATAATAACAGTTTTTTAAACAAGTCTTAACAGTCATCAACTTAATATACTGATTTTGAACAAGGCAAAATAACTGAAACCACAAATTTTGAGTCATTAAAAACCAAGCGTAATTCAAAACAGAACGCTTTCCCCCCAAATTGACATACAAGGTTTTATCTCCGACATAATATACATAATAAAACAAGCATCAATTTAAGTCAAGGCGAAATTACTTAATGTCACCCAACATTACCGGTCTCTTTTACGGACCGGTAATTTACACGTAAAAGAATGAAAACCCAACAAGTCATATCCTAAAATTAAATGGTAATCATTTTACAGAACCAAGTCAATCAAAATAATATAACATACTATACATGATGCATTGAAAGATCATATTCAATTAAAACTAATTGTCTTCTCGCCAAAGAAAAATTCAATAAATCTTAACCAGGCTATCTACTAACCTGTTCTAATTACCACATTCATCTGTAATTTACAACTACTGTATTTCATCAAACACAGTGGTATAAAATGATTTGTCTTCTAACACAGGTCTCACATTTTAAACCATCATTAAATCAAAAAAAATTTATCTCCTGCTATCTGCAGAATATTCTATCAATCAATTTGCCATATCTCCATTTTTTCAACAAAGCTAGATTTTTCTCTATAAGTGCCATTTCTATATCAATGTCTTCATTTTCATGACAAGAACTTATAATGTCCTCCTTCATATTTTCATCAGTGTCTGATCTTTCATCCATTTCTTGTTCTTCTGTATTTACTTTACTAGCTTCCAATTTTTTTTCCGTTCCATATCCAACCTAATCTGTTTATTTCTTATTTGTATCATCAACTATCACAACTTCTGCCTCGCAATGACAATTTCGTAAATCGAGTCTCTTGTCTACCCGTCATAACAAACGTTTCATTCCATCGCATCACTATCTCACCACTCCACGACTTTCCTAAATCTAATCTCTTGACCAACATTCCATTCCAACATGCTTCTTACTTCTTTACACAACAAGTTTTCTTCTAGTCAGTCATTTCTGCAATCACTAATTACTTCATTCCCATCAGCAATAATTCGCATTCTTCAACCATCATCTTCCACAATTTTCTATTCATAATATTCTCACGCTCAGTTGGTTAGTCACGTCACGCAGCTCTCTTCTTCTCTTGCTTACACTGACTCCTCAATTCCTCATCAATCTCCATCAACTTCTCATCTCTCATCCAACACATTGATTGGTTCATTCATATGTCTTCACTAAACACCGCTGGCACATATGCTACTCACATTTCTCGGGCCATTTTCGAACCAAACAATAACCAGAAGTGCATCCGGCCAACAACCAGTTCAACACACATACTCTTTTACACACTAACCATCATTATCCACTTTATCAATGGCCCCTCATAACAAACCTCACTCCGATGATACCTACTAATCACTTCCTCTCTATATTCTCTCATTCCTCTGCATCAGGCAATCCAATCTCAGCATACTTCTGCCAACGATACTGAATCTGTTTCATGAAACGACATCCAAAACGTTAATTCACAGGACTTTCACAATCCAACTACTTTCTTATTTCCACTTTTCTCAATCATTCACTCCCTTTCAAAAGCTCAGAGCCTACCCGACTCAAACACCACATTAGCTCTAGCAATAATAGTAACTAGTAACATAAGCTACCTCCTTGTCAAGTTTACCTTCCGTCCACTACTCCAGCACACATCACTCAACGTGAACACCCCTATCCATCTAACCATTCTGGACAAGGGACGTTTAAACTCCCATTCGTCCACTCTCCCAACCATCACAACCAAACACTACTCTCCGTCCTACCCAATTCTCCACATCAAATCACTCCGACACTCAATTACTTACTCACTTCTCCTCAACCCCTTCATCCTACACTATTAACGAGTCAGATTCTCTCAAGGTATTCCGTCAGGTCACTCATCAGTCAAGCTTTCAAGTCTAGCTATAACAAAGTATCCTCTGACAATAGTGTCTGTCTTCATGAGTAGTAGCAGTCAAACTCGTTTTCAATATCTGTAGCTGTAAAATATTGAGGTCTTAAACTCATATACTCCCTAAGCTTTCTCTCGTCATCTTCTGTATAGGTCGGTTTAATTGCTTTCATTCGTTTACTCCTATTTGTTGTTCGTGTCGTTACAGCGTCCGTCTGCTCACTATTTTCTGTATAAGTAACATATCTCTTATACCTTCCTTCCTCGTCTTCAGAAGATTCACTAATGATGGTTCCCTCAACAGGCTTATTATAGTTGACTGCAGACATGGCAATAATATCCCTATAGTTGGCACTAGAACGTCTGACCTTCTTCTTATTTATACCTCCATCTTTCATGCTACGGTTTGGGATAATTTCAATGTCTCTATCTGAGGAACCTGCCACATCAGTCGTACCTACATTGACCACCAGACTAGTTGCATTAATCCTTAATACTTTTTCTAACCTGTCTTCTGACATCTTTGGTCTTTGTCTATCTTTCTTAATTTAAACAGTGTTTCTTTTTTCTAATTTCACATGAGGAGTTTCTACAATTTCCAGTAACTCGGTTTGACTTCCCTTCGTTATCTTGCTGACTTGTTGTACCTGGGTTTTCTTTTCCACGGTATCAATTTGTGTCTGTGTGTTATTATCTACCACTTCAATCATCTGCGTCTGCGTCTCTCTTTCCTGTCTGCCCCTAAAAACTGCAAACACCCTCTGACCACCTGAGGTTTTATTGACCTGATCTTCTCTTTTACTCAACCTTGCAACTGAATGTCTCAACCGTCTGATCTCGAACCACTGATTTCGCAATGTTCTCACCTCTTCATTATTAGATGGCCAGTTCCATCGTTTCTTATAAAAATTCTTCTTCTGATAAGCATTGACTTCTGGCTTGTTATGTTGCTTCTCCATATACCTCCGTGTCCTTGTCACGTCAGATTTGAGATTTATACAGTTTATATCATGCCTGCGGTACTTTCTGTCACTGTTATAAAGCGGCTGTCTATTATTTGGACACGGTCTATAAAAGTGTACTTCCTGCCCACTATTAAAGCAGGTTAAAGCAAGACGTGGCCTTAGCATAGTGGTATTATACTGGCCATTTGGATTGAAACCCTGACCATGTCGACCTCTATTATGTGTCCGTGTCTCTATATTATTTATCCTAATCCGTCTCCAGCTATTTCCAGCGTAACCAATGTTCATTGGTACTTCTACTCTTTGCTCAATATTTCTCTGGTTGCCTGGCCTTCTAAACTTCCTTTGCATTTCTCCAAAATTTCTATTTGGTCTGCTATTAACACTTCTATTAGCCTGCTGTTTACCATATGTTGTAGAGGTGGAAGCAACTTCTCTATAACTTGAACCACTACCTTTCATGCTTCGGTCAGATAATAATAAGCAAACGACCTTAGACTATAAAGAGAGACATATTCTCATTGTTAGTAGTGGTAAGTTTAGATAAACATGGAGTGAGGGCCATTTTGTGTCCTGTAACAGGGTAACAGGACATGAATGCAACTGAAGGAACTCGCTTAGTAGAAATAGTCTGAGTTTATTGTTGGAGGCATGTTGTTCATATCAAAAACGTATCATCATTATACAAGTGTAGACTCACATCATGCTAGGCTGAGAACAGGGTGGTAACTCATCTCTATCCTGCTTCTCCGTCAACGTGTGAGCATTTTCCTTTGCATTTCTCCAAAATTTCTATTTGGTCTGCTATTAACACTTCTATTAGCCTGCTGTTTACCATATGTTGTAGAGGTGGAAGCAACTTCTCTATAACTTGAACCACTACCTTTCATGCTTCGGTCAGATAATAATAAGCAAACGACCTTAGACTATAAAGAGAGACATATTCTCATTGTTAGTAGTGGTAAGTTTAGATAAACATGGAGTGAGGGCCATTTCGTGTCCTGTAACAGGGTAACAGGACATGAATGCAACTGAAGGAACTCGCTTAGTAGAAATAGTCTGAGTTTATTGTTGGAGGCATGTTGTTCATATCAAAAACGTATCATCATTATACAAGTGTAGACTCACATCATGCTAGGCTGAGAACAGGGTGGTAACTCATCTCTATCCTGCTTCTCCGTCAACGTGTGAGCGTCCCTAGATACCTAACTACTGCACGCCATGCCAACTAAACCCCTTGAACAGAGCTACTCTGTTATAATTCAATGCCGCGGGAAACTATCTCTATCTGGCAACATTGGATTCAACTGGCAGCAGCAGTGCACCGATGCGACGAACATGAGTTACAGGGATTCACTAGCTTGCTAACACTATCTCCCTCCCGCCCCACCATCACAAACCCAGAACATTGTCTAGCCTATGATGCGTCATTGCAGTCTACGGTGCCAGTGAACTTGAATTGAAAGTGATTTGTGTTATTGGTAACAGTACAATATATTTTTAGTAGCTAGTTTCGCAGTGGAAAAAAATAAAAGGTATTCATATGATGCGGGCTATACATTGAAAGTAATAGCATATGCAGAAGAACATGGAAACAGAGCAGCTGAGCGGCATTTCGGCCCTCCACCAACAGAAAAAAACCATTCGCTATTGGCGGGCTAGTAAAGAAGAACTGAAAAAAATGAGGAATACTAAATGTGCAAATAGAGGGCTGAATGCAAAATGGCCAAAACTAGAAGATGATGTATTAAAATGGATTCAAAAACACCTTCAAAATGCCATTGGAATTAATACAAAAATGATTCAAATGCACGCTCGTAAGCTAGCGCTACAGTGGAACTTAACAGACTTTAAGGTGGAGTTGATTGGTGCTACAGGTTTATCAAGCGTCGTGAACTTAGCATGCGAACCAAAACCAAAATATCTCAGAAAATGCCACAAGAGTATGAAGAGAAAATATTATCTTTCCATCGCTTTATTATCCAACATCAAAAGAAAACCAGTGTGGAACTAAGCCAAATAATGAATATGGACAAAACTCCTCTGACATTTGATGTGCCGAGTAACAGAACTGTTGCCATGAAAGGTGCTAAAACTGTAACTATAAAAACAAGTGGACATGAAAAAATGCACTAAACTGTTGTCCTTTCATGTTGTGCTGATGGTACTAAACTTAATCCAATGATTATTTTCAAGCGCAAAACAATGCCAAAACCTGAAATACTGCCAGATGTTGTTCATGTACATGACAAGGGTTGGATGGACGAGAGTCATTTGAAAAATTCTGTGAAAGAGAAATTGAGACAGGGAAATACAGAGCTTGCTGTTATTCTGGGAGGACTTACTTCACAATTGCAACCTCTTGATGTCTCGATAAATAGAACATTTAAAGTGTATATGAGAGTGGAATGGAACAAATGGATGATGGATGAAACCCAACATGAATTCACGCCGAAGGGAGCTTTAAAACGACCTACAATCAAACAAGTGTGTCAGTGGATAAAACAGTCATGGTCTAGAGTGAGAGAAGATATTATTGTTAAATCTTTCAAGAAGTGCGGCATAAGTAACGCTCTCGATGGCAGTGACGACCATCTTATATATGAAGAGGACAACGATGATGATGAAGAGGAAGAAGAAGAAGAAGAAGAAAGTTCAGATGGCGATTTTCAGGGATTTTAAAGGTCAGTTTGGTTTTATAAACTAAGAATTTTTTTTTTAGTCTGGCTTTGCAATCTAATAATAAAAATGGTAAAAATGTAATTAAAAAAAAAAATTTGCTTAAAAATTAAGGTGCGTCTTATAGTCCGTAGCATCTTATAGTCCGTAAAATACGGTGGTTACTCTGGCTGTTCAAGGAATTTGCAACATTCGTCTCAGGAACCACATCTCTGTTGCTTTTAATTTCTTCTTAATTTGTTCATTCCACGATTCACTGCCATACAGCAAAACTGGTTCTACATAGCATTTCATCACTCTCTTTCTTGTATTCAGTGACAGTGACTTATTGCAGAAGATACTATTTATTTTCTGAAATGCAACTTTTGCTTGCCCTATTCTGCTCTTAATCTCCATTGTACATCTTCCATCTGATGTTATAAATGCTCCTAGGTATTTAAAATTACCCACTTGGTTAAGAATTTTCCCTTATATTTCTTTTTCATATTTTGGTGTCACCATTTTCTTTGATATCCCATTGTTACTGTTTTCTTAATATTCAAGGAGAGTCCTTTCCTTGCACTCTCTGTTACTACAATGTCCAGCAATTGTTGTAGGTCTGTTGAATTATCTGCCACCGATAGTGTGCCATCTGCATAGCGTATATTATTTATATTATAACCTCCAACTAGTATCCCTGGCATCTCTTTGATCTCTGTATATGAGAGAGGAATGGAACAAATGGATGATGGATGAAACCCAACATGAATTCACGCGGAAGGGAGCTTTAAAACGACCTACAATCAAACAAGTGTGTCAGTGGATAAAACAGTCATGGTCATACATAGCGTATATTATTTATATTATAACCTCCAACTAGTATCCCTGGCATCTCTTTGATCTCTCTCATTATTACTTCGCTATATAGGGAGAAGAGATCTGATGACAAGACACACCCCTGTCGTACTCCTAGCTTTATCTTTTCGTAACTACCCTCTTTATTTCCCACATACCCACCTTTTGTTCCACCCCCCCCCCCCTCCCCTTTCCCGTTTGTGTATGTGTGTGTGTCATTTCAGGAACCCGTTGAGGCCACTGAGACAGTTACATAAATAAACGCACATAGTATTGTTTGGGGCTCACAGAAGGAGAAGAAGGAAGTCGAGACTAGAGGACGCACTAGACAACATAACATTTGAAAGCTGTAGTTACAGACAGGGATTCAAACCTCTCACCTCCAAATGACGACAGCGCCTCGCTGCAGGAACAAATGTACTTTAACGCATGACCAACTAGACACTCTAAAATTTTTTTTTTTTTTTATTTAGTCATGTCTATCATACACATGAACCCACAACTATGGAATCTGGACACAATTTGTATCAAACCATTGAGATAGCACCATAGGCCTCATAATTAATATCAAACCAGCATAGGTCAAATAACAAACACACAAACACATTGGACCCTAATGCTGTGTCCAGTATATTAACAAACATTTAAAGAAGAGAAATGATTGGTTAGTTCTAATGCTGTACACATATTACACAGGAAATCAATTGAGGAACCCATTGAGGCCACTGAAACAGTCAAATAAATAAATACACGTAGTATTGTATGGCTCTCACAGAAGGAGAAGAAAAAGAAGTAGTGACTAGAGGACGTACTAGACAACATAAAATTTGAAAGCTGTAGTTACCGACTGGGATTCCAACCTGTCGCCTCCAAATGACGACGGCGCCTCGCTGCAGTAACAAGTGTACTTCAACGCATGACCAACTAGACACTCCAAAAAAAGTGTCTTCATTAGTCGTGTCTATCATACATATGAACCCACAACTATGGAATACGGACAGAATTTGTATCAATGACAATTTAGAAACTGTTTTAGGGCAAAATAGAATCATCTTTAGAATAGGTGAACCACCTTCATGAAGTACACATCCTACATGTCACTGTGCCCTTAACACTGAGCTGGGCTTGTACATCACTAAGTGATTGTTTGTATATGGTATCATCACATTTGTTGATTTACACCCACTCCTGTTTCAGATTTGTCAATTATATATTGGAATAGGGACATGTCAGCCAGTTCCAACCATCAGATGTGAATGTCTTTATAACACAACCACAGACCAAGCTCACTTTACAGTAAGTAACACAGTACAAGCAGATGACAGTAATGCTGTAATTAATGCGCAGTGGCAGCACACAAATGGAACCATTATATATTCAAAACAGCAATACACTTTACCAGAAATTTACGGTATGTGAACATGTTACAGTGGCATGTTACTTTAGCTATTTCATGCATGTTGTGTTTTCTTTTTAATATTTTTCCTCCCCTTTGCTGTTTCATGTCTGTTTATATCTGTGTCCCAGTTCTTGTTTCTGTATGTTACCTTTTGAAAAATATGTACTAAAAATATGAATGATAGTTCTCGATAAATATTAGTCAACATTTTCAAACATTAAACAAAAAAAAAGTTTGGTTTATCAGAGTTCCCACAACCGTTGATTTGTTGAAATTGAATCTCCATAGGTCAGTTGTATTATAATCACAGAAGGGTTTCCTATATCCTATTGCTGCGATAGACTGGAGGTTTTGAGTGGCCACATTTGCTGTGACTTTGGAGGTTTGAGGTCCATGGACATCAGAGAGTGGAGGTTTCTCTGCCTAATATGTTTCTGCTTGGAGGAAAAGAATACTCATGGACAGTCTGGTATCTTCCCTCCAGGAAGGCGTACACCTGCTTAGACATATAAAAAACATTATTAACTGATTCTCTGCCACATATTGATAGGTCGGTTCTATGGATCAGTTTTGGCACCCGTGAACCGACAAGTTGGTTCAGTATAGATAGTGCGTTATTTGTTCCAGTTCTCGTATTGGTTCCGCAATTTTTAGTGCTCCTCCGGTAAATTAAAATATTTTGCTTCCGCCAGTGTGAAACATGTTGCTAGGATCCATTTTTATCATCCACGTGTGATAGAAAACGAGCGTTTAAAGTGGTTTGTTTTTATTATTTGAGAAATGTCAATGTCTTCTAGTTTGCGAATGTAGATTTTCATCAAATTAGAGTTTGAAACAAATTTAGGTTATAGCTATTCTGATTTAGAGGACTTTGTGATAGATTTTAAAACTAATAGCATGTGCAGTAGTCAGTTAGATTATTTAGTAGTTATTGAAAACAACACTAAAAGTGAAAGTTTGTCATAATATGTCATAATGTGATGGTGCATGTCGAATTATGAATGCGCTAATGGCCCATATTGTTGTTTTGCCTATCACAAAGTATTTATGGAGTGTTTAAATAATTAAATTTAAAAGAATAATAACTAAATAGAAAATAGTGTTTATATCATTATTCTCAGTACAATCTGGCTGGTGTGTTACTGACATTTTCCATTTTGTGTGAAAAATATGTGCTTCAAAATATTATGTTTTAATTGTGTTTTATTGGTGTTATGAAGCAGTTCTTGTGATATTCTTGAACACAAGTGGTGTGTGTAGCATTATTCAGTAAATTAAACATAAGAGGATTATAAATAAAGCCTTGGTAAGTGACATTTTTTAACATAAATTTTTACCTCTTTAATTTTAATTGTTATTACTAAACCTCTCATTACTTTCATAATATTTCTAACTTATCAATTAATTATTAACACTGTCATGTTCCTTGTGCAATCCTCTTTAATTTGATGTACAATACAATATATCTGCTACCATTTTAACAATTTTAAAAGCATTATTGTGACACACCCCTACTTCCCATTTTCTGCCATGAATTTCTGTTTGGTCAGGACCACTTTTTTGTTTGGCAGGCAATTAGTTAATATAACACAAAACATGAGTAAATAATTCAGATTTCTACCCATTCAGGTATCTCAGCTTTCCTCTGAATATGTCTATGAACACTAAGAATTTTCTTGCAAATATCAGAATCACTCAGACTGAGATTTAGTTGATCCCATTTTGATGACACTGTCACAGTTACCAAGGTTTGGGCTAGATCTGGACATGCTTGGATTGGCGCATGAATGAATCAGCCAGTCCAATGCCTGAAACCTGTTAGTGTCAGCTCAGTGCATGCATGTGGGTCAGCTGTAATTTGTGATCAAGTCTCTTGTTTGTGTTTGTACAGGGTAATTTAATCTCATATATGTGCCAAAGTTGCATTTTACTCATGTATATAATGTGTATATTTGATGAAATGTAGATCTTAGCAACACACACTGTGGCGGGACAGCCCCGGCAGCATCCGAATGACACAAGTTTGAAAGGAATTAAAGAGCCCACAAGAATTATTCTATCATTCTCTATGTAAAAGAATAATTATCCACCAGAAAATAATCTAGTCCCCAACCAAGGAATAAGGAAAAACTAACAGAGATTGCAAACAAGAGAAAATTACATTTTGACCACGCACGCCCCATCATTTCTGTAATGCTAGGTCTGAGAAAGCTTTGATGTCCAGATCAAACGTAAAACTCAGACATCACGGCACCAGTCGGCGGGCGCTATCAAAGGTTGACAACTCATTGTTTTCAGTACCAGGGGAGAGAAAGACCGAAAAGTGTGAAATCTGGGCTGGAGATGAATTGATACATGGACATGCTACTCAGGGGAAAACCCCGTGTGATCCAAAGACGGCAATTTAATGCAGGCCTAACACCTATCTAAAAGTCCAGACTTTGTGGAGCCGGGACGTCTGTAATTGCCACCACCAAGGAGCAATTAGGTCCAGATGCTTAACACCTCTCCGCAATACTACGGGGCAAAGTAGAAACACATGGCTGACACATTCCTGCCAGCAACCGGGAAGGCTGGTGTTACCAGCCTATTGGAATGTAATGACGCAACTGCATTGCCGCCAAAGCAGGTTTCATTGTTTCAGGCGTGGGGGGCATCGGTCAATTTGATTGACAGAGGAAACTACCCTTCACAGGAAAGGAGGAGGGATGAAAAGAATTTGGCACTTAATCCATCTAGGTAAATCATCTTACATGGAAAAATAGGCGGAGTTAATGAAAAGGGGAATATTAATTAGCCAACCTGGAAACTAGCCAGGAATTGAATAGAATAAAACTACGAGCAGTGGCCAGCAAGACTTCAGACGCATTCACAATAGTGTACCAGGGAAGCCGGAATTTTAATTTCTGGTGAGAGATTACCCTCTCGTTTTGTTACTTCGATACAATGTCGTATGACAGGATTTCCTAGCTATAACCCAGGTAATACCATTACTCTGATTAGTTTGTCTGCTAGTCTGAAGGCTTGTGTAGTTTCTTGTTCTGCATATTCTCCAAAACTTTACACTTGTGGATTTTCTTTGTACTTAATGTTCCAGTTTCTAGATTTACTATTACACTGTGAACTTTATTTTCTTCTTTCATTCACCACTTGGTTGTCTGATTTGTTGTATGTGATAATTTGGAGAAATCCATTATCCAAGCTACATGAGCGTGTGGCTTATGCATGTACAGGAGATACATTTAGATTCATCCTGTATGATGTTAAACATTGGGGAGACTGACTACTTAGGAGAAATTCCTGAGAGCTACCAGTCTCTTGATAGCGTCCAATTAACATTGATTATTTGGACCAACACTTTGAGTGCCTACCAAGATTATGGTGAAACCACTTGGTTTGAGGAATGGCACCAGTTCACCTTGTCTGCATGATGTCTGCATGAGGACAGACATGACTTAGGACATTCAATATCCCAGACAGATTCAGGGAAGGCATTTAATGTTCGACAGGACTGTGCGACCAGCCCTTCCGACAAGACAGTATGAATGAATCAGAAAGGGAAAGAGTGTAAGTGAGGTGAACTTATATGGGAAACACTCCATTACACAAATGTATATGAATATGTATGTTTTGAGCTATAGAGGTTCTAAATAGTTTTATTAATATATACATATATATTTATTTATTTAGAACTGATATATGTTTATGTAACATGCCATCATCTATCATCATACCATCATATATTATGACTTGAATGTATGTTTATATGAATGTATAGACATATGTGTTTGAGATGTGTAGACGTAGATACTACCCATCTCCGTTCGTTTCATTTCAGATCTCTTAGGAGCAATGGACAGTCAACAACCCATATCCGGAAGTGACTTAGCCTTGTGAGGGACCAAGTTGGACTCCTTCAATCTGACAGTGAACTGAGTCTCACTGGGGGAAGCATGACCTATGTGCTTCTGAGCTTTTCAGCCAGATGAGTTACGTATACCATACCATAATCATCAGCATCATCATCATCATCATTATATGATCATCAATAGCAATAATAAACACAGTTGTTGTATTTTAAAACTCAATTTGTCCGTATAATTCTAAATGTTTATAAATGTTTGGGTAGCTTAATCAAGTACACACATTATTGTATCATTTAGTGGGGGTTCGCACATATTGTCCAGAAGTGGGAATCTATGTCCGGGAGGTATCTTGCCTATGCAGTCATAAGTAACCAGATTACGTTGCATGTCTTAACTCCTCCTTTCTCACTTCTGGTGATACCAAGTACAGCCAAAACTATATAGATATATTCTATCTTCAACGAGCCACTTCTTGGCTGTTTTCTTGAGTATCAGGGACAGTGTCTTAAATCAGCATAAAAGACATTAGTTCCACGTTTTCTCTCTGGGATCTGGGTGGTAACTAGTCCCTTCTGACAGAGTTAGGGGATCTTAAACTGCACCCAGAACTAAACACCAGTAGAAGAAAATGATTTTGGCTGAGTGGTTGCCCATCTGGGATCTAACCCCAGCCAGTTGGTGACACACACGAATGCAATAAATTCTATAGAGGTTCATGGGAATCAAATGCACAATTTGTAATATCTATTACCTTCCCCAAACAGAAAAGGCATTTATTATTGGAAGAAAGTGGCATAATAAAGAACGAACCAACACATGAGCAAACTTTATTTTCAAAAGGTCACAAATTGTGCATGCATGCTCATCTCACAATCAGCCCTTCCAACCACTCATCTTTCATACATAAATAATCTATTGTGCATGTTACATTCACATAGAAAAAGCATTGGCAAGTTAATGCTGTGAACAACAACAATGCATAACACTGTTATGCACTCATTCAATAACAAATATTCAATCACACACACCCATATGCCCACTCACAATCACAAATACACTAACAAACATTAACTCATACATACATTCTCTCTCTCTCTCTCTCTCTCTCTCTCTCTCTCTCTCTCTCTCTCTCTCTCTCTCTCTCTCTCTCTCTCTCTCTCTCTCTCTCTCTCTCTCTCTCTCTCTCTCTCTCTCTCTCTCTCTCTCTCTCTCTCTCTCTCTGTGTGTGTGTGTGTGTGTGTCTCTCTCTCTCTCATGCCCATTTCCATTTTTCCTTACCCATACATAAGGCAAAACTCGCATGCACACATTAAACACATACCAAATACACCCTCATAGACACCTACACACAACATTTTGGTAAAGAATAATATTGATGTGTTGAGGAAATAGAAAATATGCAATATAATGTAATGTTTACATTACAAACACTAATATAGAGATCAATAGCAATGCAGAAAGTTATATTAATGCTTTGTAAATATACCAAGGCATTTGATAAAGTAAAATGCAATAAAATTATACATATTAATCAAATTTGGTGGAACTGCGGTAAAGCTATTGAGATGTAAACAATATAAAATAACACAAAGTAATGCAGCTTTAAAGAACAGAATTACGAAACATACAGGACATTGCGGCGACTAGCCTTCATCAGAAAATAAATACATACACAAAACACAATATATAATCATGGAGAAGACACTGGTGATTACAGTAAGGCATAAGGACGGGATGAGAAGAATAAAAAGATGAAAAACTGAGCAATGAAGAGAACATGAAAAAATTAAGAAAAAAAAATGATGTTACTTATCTCAGAATCTGAGGCTGTAATACTAACATGAATGTCATCTTAATCCTCTTTTATACATAGTAGTGGGAGTCTGTGGGTCATGGAGACAGATGTAGGGGATGATAACAGGGTAGTGGGTGGTACCGGTTCAGTGAAAGTTCAAGGTAAATGAGTGGAAGTGGTACATGAAAACAGGGGGCAGGGAGGTTAGGCATGAAACTGGAAGCAATGGAGATGATAGTTATCCGAGGGTGAAAGCTAAGGAGCCCCAGTGGATGTTCATACTAAGCATGAGTGGATGCCAATGAATGGGTTGGCCATAGTGGACGAATATTAAAGAGCATTGATGTGTGCACCTAAATATGATGGTGATACTAATAAAACTCATTTTATGTGCTCCTTTATGTGTGTACAAAGCAAGTCCTAAAGTTTAGGTGGACTGATATGTGTGGGTGCACATACATACATCTACACACATCAACAAACATTTATACAATGGTATACATACACGTGTATAGTATATATGAGAAAGGAGGCAGGGAGAGAGGGGTTGGTATAGTACCTGTGATATGCCACATGGGGTATGCAGAATAGGAAGGTCTACAAATATGAGGCTTCACTCATACTGTTCCCTATGAAATAGGGTCAGTAAGATTGATTGTTATATCACGTATTATAGGATCAATTCGCCCAATGCATTGTGTTATTGGGGTTATGTAAGATAAGACCACCGGTGATCCACATGATATGGGTAGACACAGCGAAGCAAGATTATTATGCTGTGTGGTACTGGTGCGTGACACACGTTTTCTCTTGCTGTGTGTGATTGCATATCCTGTACTGGAAATCATGGCATGAAGTTTACCAGATATAGCCCGGATAATTGATATTCTGTGGGTGTGTCTACCACAACATCCCTCATTGCTGTTCATTGTAAGAGATAAATAACAGATAGGCGTGAATGAGATACATCACGGATAATGGATTTAAATAATGGGCGTATAGGACTTGGAGCTTCTCTCGTTGCTGTTGATCTGTCGCTTAGTGCAGTGAGCTAGAAATAAGTATTGATGTTATCCCCCACACACACATGCACACGCACACATGCGTGCGTGCACGCACGCACACACACACACACACACATGTATATATACCTTCATATGTGCATGCATATACATATACATCCTCATCAATCTGGTAGTCTGTATTCCTCCTGATCTGCCTTTGTCAGACTGAAAAATTTGACTTAAGTAAGGGCCTGCGTGCCATTCCTATATGCCTATCCATCCACCGATACACATTGTTGCAAGATGTCCTCCGATTTCACCGTACTCTTAGACTGAGATATTTCTGCAGCACACAGTACTGCTCCTACCACCCCACTGGACTGCTTTTCTGTGTTTGATAAGGGGAAGTATTCTTAGACACTTGGCTCTGGATCTTTGAAGGCGCTTGATTTGTATATTGAAAAGACCCTTCACATACAGATAACACAGTATTGACAGGAGAAAATGGAAGAGATCTGCAACTTTTGGGCATTGTAGTAATAAACAGTGCAAAGACAGGACTTTCCTTGAACATCAAGAACACAGAAACCATGGTTATATGAAAGAAAAAGATGACACCAAAATGTGATATAATAGTAGAAAGGAAAGTGCTTAACCAAGTTAAGAAATAGAATACCTAGGGGCAGTCGTAACATCACATGGAAGATGTGTGACAGAGACTAAAAACATAATATGACAAGCAAAAGCTGCATTTCAGAAAATGAACAGTTTCTTTTGCAATAAGTCATTTACATTGAATAATAGAAAGAGAAAACTGAAATATTATGTAGAACTTGTTTTGCTGCATGACAATGAATCATGGAACGTGATTGAACACATTAGGAAGGGTTTGAAAGCAACAGCGATTTGGTTGCTAAGATGAATGTTTTAAATCAATTGGAATGTCAGAATTGCCTGAATAATGAAAGTAGAACATTAAATACAACTATCAGAAAGAAGAAAAGGGTGCAGTAAATGCTGTGTATATACTGCGTTCAGTTATTGAACATTCTATAGAAGTAAACAAAGATATACATCTTTGCTTTGTTGACTACACAAAGGCTTTTGATAGAGTAAGACATGTCAACATGGTAGATATGCTTGCAGATCTACAAATTGATGGGAAAGACATTAGACTTATAAACAAACATATATTGGAAACAACAAGCTGCCATAAGGATTGATATTGAAGTGGGACAATATCAGCCTATTAATAGAGGTGTGAGACAGGAATGTGTAATGTCTCCAAATCTTTTTTCCCTATACAGTGAAAATATTTTCATAAATGTAGAAGATGTAAATGGAATCAGCATTGGAGGACGAAACATCAATAACATTATATATACGGATGATACAGTGTTGATTGCAGACAATGCACAAGATCTACAACAATTAGTAGACGCGGTTGTTGTCTACAGTGAGCACCTGGGGTTAGAATTAAATTGTAAGAAGACACAGATTATGGTCATCACTAGGAAGAACGAAGTACCACAATGTAATATACAAGTAAATGGGAATATTCTTCAACAAGTGAATAGGTACAATTATCTCGGAACAGTCATAACATCTGATGGGAGATGCCTTGTAGAGATTAAACAAGAATCGCCATGGCAAAAGTAGCCATTAGCAAGATGAAAAACATACTGATCAATAAAATGATGTCAATTGAAATGAGAAAAAGAGTGTTGAGGGGATACATAGAGCCTGTTCTTTTGTATGGATGTGAAACTTGGACAATGAGCAGTCAAGCTGAAAAACATCTGATGGCTGCAGAAATGTAGTTTCTGAGGAAAATGCAAAGAATACCATGGACAGATAGAAAAACCAATGACCAAGTACTACAGGGGACAAATGAAAATCATAAATTGAGTAGAGAAATTAGACGTAGACAGTCAAGATTTTCTTGGACTAGTTATGAGAAGAAATGGATTGGAGAACTTAGTGACAGCTGGCAAGATTGAAGGGAACAGACCAAGGGGAAGACCGAGAATTAAATACCTGGACTGGATGGTTTGGCCACATGGCATGGTAAGACAGGAACACTGAGCTGATCCACGATTCTGGTGATCGAGTGAAATGGCGATTCATGACTGCCCACGCTTTCCGGCATGGCACATGATTGATTGATTGATTGATAAGAAAGATGCAAACACCATTCTTTGGTCAGGTGATGAGCAGAGAGGCATTGTGACTACTGGAAAGATCAGTGGGAAAATATAGGCAGAGGTAAACTGAGAGAAATGATGATCATGGACTGAGACGGTGGCATGGAGGAATACCATCAACATAGTTGATCTAGAGCTCCAAGGATCAAGATCTGTGGAGAGATAGAATGCCTACACAAGTTAGCATGGTATATGATGATGATTGCATTGCAACATTCACAGGAAACATATCTTCTTCTTCTTCAGCGTTCCGAGCCATTGAGGCTCATGTATCTGTTTCATAACAAAAAAGGTTTTTACAAAGGTGGGGATGTTAACCCCACGCTTCAACCCCCAACCTGGAGGACCAGGGTGTTTCTCTTTGTCTGTTCACTACCCTTTGACCTGTCTGGCTTGGGAGGCCCTGCTGGTAGCTACGCATATAGTTTCATAAAATCACATATAGGAAATATGTAATAGGTCAAGATTGTAATGGCATTGTACCATGTGCATACAGAACATATGACAAGTGAGATTGAGAACATTTGTAATTCACCCAACCTGATTCAAATACAGCACATTCAGAAATGCCCTATAGTAATGCTCAGAGCAATATGCATGCTGTAAGGTGATTTTATCTTGCTGTGGTTTCTGTGCTAATGCAAATATTTGCAGCTAAGTGTCTGGAAGTGACCACAGATCAATATCAATTTCTTTATGAGAATTACTTTCCTTATAGTCCAGGTCATGTGAATGTGTCTGTCAACAGTCTTCTGTCTTATGTGCTGCCAATCGTTTCTGATACTGATGTTCCTCCATAGCATAATGTCAAACTGCCCAGCATTTTCTCTCTTGGTCTCCACCTCCCTCTCATCCCCTCCAGCTTTCGCATTGAGATGACATACTCCAACTTTCCCTTCTCATGACAAGCTCGAAGAATGTGGACTGGCTTCTTGTGGTGTGAGTAACCAGTTCTCTTTGTGAGTTAACTTCTTTCAATATGTCTTCATTGCTCTTCCTATCTATGCAGTGTTGACATCATTCTGCATAGATATCTTCTTCTTCGTTCATCCAGAGTTTTTTTTTTTTTTTTGGATGTGATTGCGTTGTGCCTGTTTACAGCAGAGCTGCGTTCTTGCGCCGTTAGGCCGACACATCCGACTTCTGCGGGCATTTGTTGACCGGGTTAACCTTCCCGGGCTGCATAGATATTATATCTCCACAACTTCCGCACAATTCCTCACTGTACTTAATTGTATTAATTTTCATGATTCACTTCTGTACATTGGCTCAATGTAGCTCTTAAGAACAGTTTCTCCTCATCTCGATTGACAAAAATACATTGCAGAGAATTTCCTGCAAGAATGAAACTCTCACTAGTAGAACTCTGATTCCTTGAGCTGCTCAGTCTTTTCATCTTACAAAAGTGTTGGTTTATGTGTTGTGAGACTATTCATACAAGACATACAAAACTAAAGGACAATTTGAATCAACATTAAGACCAACATTGCACATGTAGTTTCAAGTGTGCAGTTCATTGTTTTCTACCGTGTATGCATGTTTCTGTAAACCTATTATGCAGTTCACGAAATGTGAATTCAAAGCATGTTGAGTTGTCTTACCAGGTTTTTAATTATTTGCTAAGACAATCATATAACATTGTGTGCTGATTTCTTAAATAGAATCCACAGTTCTTCTACTTTGCGTGTGTTGTACTTGTCTCAATCATTTGGTGGGAAAAGAAAATATTGCATCATTTTGAAAAGACGCAAGAAATAAAAACTAGTAGAAAAGATTAAATTTGCAGTGAGGGTATTGTAGTCACCGTTTGTAACAAAATATTTTTATAGTGGCCATTCGGACTATGAATTATTGCATATCTAGTATTATTATTAATTGTGACCAATTAATTGTTATCCTTTTCATTGACTACCTCTTCTTTAATAGGTTTCCACTGTTAATTCAACTGAATGCTTGGCTAATTGTGCTGGCTGGGTGTGATGTGACAACTGTTTTGTTTCCAGCTGTGTAATGTGTTACAGTTGTATAACTATTGCATGTTTCTGGCGATGGACAGAAAAAACACCAACATATATTACAATTTTTTCTTTCTTTATATGTTTAATGTGCATATTTCTCATCAGATGTGAATGCTGCACAACTGAATTTAACTGTTGCTGGAGTGACAGGAAACCTGTCATCTGAATCATGTAGCTTTAGCCTGACACTAAACAAATCAAATGACCTGGAGTTGTGCTGCTCCAACACAGCCAAGCCTTGTTATCCTCAAATTTCATTCAATGGAGCTGTGGTCACTAGCAATACTGAGACGTGTGTTACATACCCAACATCTCAACTAGCTACAGATGGGGTTACAGGAAATCTGGTTCTATCATACTCTGTGTGTAATCTCACTGACCACAGACAAGGAAGCAGTTGCTCAGTAACATCAAAACCAGGTAAGTCTGCTTATTAACCAGTTCAGACAAATTTGAAAGTTATTTTGAAGTGAAATATTGTTTATAGTTTCTTACATCTAATGTAGTGTACAGCTGTTTCCCAAGTAATGCTAACACGTACAAGATCCTTAAAGTGTGCTCAAGTAAACTAGAATATATTAGAGCTGTCTTACAACTTGGACATATGTAAGATGGGAGCTACAGTTCTGCAGGGGCTAGCATGCACATGTATACTAAAATATGTTAGGACTGTTTTACAACTTGGAATCAACTAAGAAAGTTTGAGAATTACAGTGTCTTCAAAGTATACTAAATGTGTGTTGAGTATTTGTTAGTTTTGTAAAGTGGAAGCTGCACTTTATTTATTTTGAAGTGACAACACATGTCTTCAGGAAAGCAGTGTATACTGTGCTAATCACCTCTACTAATTATTTTCTTGTTTAATGACAGATGAGACAACTACAGAACTCACCAGCTCAGCATCAAATAAAACTGGTATTCTTTATGGCATTGCTATAATTCAGCCCCAGCAACTGTATTACTATTTATTATGCCAGCAGTTTTAGCAGCTGTTATCATTTATAGAAGAGCACCATGTTAATTTATGCCTGTCTACACTTTTCACATACTGGATTGGGGGGGGGGGGGGGGGGGGGGGGGGTTACAATTCAGTCAAATGTCAGATTATGCACAGCAAGCTAACATCTTGTTAAAAAGATAATTTTCTATTTCCTTTTTTTTTTTTTTGCATTACTTGTGTGGTGTCACAATCCTTTGTAACAGCTAGAAGTGGCTATCATTGTATCTAGGGTATGACTGTATTGCTACTAAGCAGAACTACTTATGAACAACTATTAGGCACTGGACAACATTGTTTGTGCACACACATGATATTTATTAGCTATGAATGAACACAACTGCAAAGCACTATTCCAGGAACTGTGCGAAATGAATAACATATTTGGTTCACGCTGCTGCAGAATCCGACACTGCCTTCTACAGGCCTTTATAATACTACGACAAATGAATTGTTATGCCAGGCTCTCAGTTAGTCTGACGATAACCAGCTCCCCTGGTCTTTGGGCCAAGTTTTTCCTCACTTACCCACCTCAAAACTCCCAGGCTAAGTTCCCCTAACTTACCCAAGACTCATTCCCCTGGCCCATCACTTCTTTCTCTCTATATTGGGCCGGTTTGTTACCCTCCTGTGAGAATCTGTTTAACCCTTGATCCGTTAATTGCAGATTCCCACAAACACTACATTTTGGATTTTCCTTTGTTTACCTGTGTTTTGGCACATTCTATGTGGTTGCAGCTGATTTATCTTGACGTGCATGTGCCATACCATCCCACTGTCTTGGGACTAACCCATTTGCTGAAGATTTTATTAACCTTCCTGGCCCCACATCTGCCTTACTCTGACCGCATCCCTGAAACTTCACTTTGTTACTTTCCCCGTTTCTCACAAATATTACATAAGGTATACTAAGTGTTCTTCATTAATACATCAGTTATCAGTTGGGGTATCTTCATTGCACTCCGGACATGCCCATAGGTGCTCAGATCCTCCCCCCAGCATATGCATCAGCGTCCGGTGGCTAATAGTGCCAGTTCTGTGCTGGTTGACGAGGGGCTTTGTTTTCCCGATGTACCTCTCGCGTCTGGCTGTGCCGATTCTTACTCCCAGGTCTTTCATCCTGGACAGCGATGTGGAATCACTGATGTCAAAGTCCTCTGTTCTCGCCATATCTTTAAGGACGTTAATAACATCGGCACGATCCATGGGCTGGCCATCTACAGGGGGTGCAGAGCCAGCAAGTTTGTCAGCTCGTTCATTTCCCTCGACTCCCGCATGTCCCGGGACGAAGATGAAGGTGACTTTACGGACAACAGACTTCCGCAGCGATTCAGTCCACTGTCTACGTACAGATCCAGCTTCGACCTTCTGAATCATTGAATCACTTAGTACACACACATTTGTATAATGCTGTGATTCCAGCCATATGAAAGCCTGTGTAACTGCCATCACCTCCATCGTCATGCTGCTCGTGGTCATAGAGTGGGCACCACTGGATTCTTGAACGGTTCGGCCCGCTGAACGGGCTGTAAATGCCCACGCACTTCTCTGCTGCTTTACAACAGATCCATCTGTATAGATGAGCACTTCGGGGCTATCTTAGTGTTCATAGATGAGCGCGTTAACCTCTGCATTGACAGCGGCAGGGTTCTGCTCTCTGCACCGTCTGTCGAGTGTGATAATGCAGGAGAAAGTGCACTTAAAAGCTGGAGGCACCGGCACCCATTCCTTGCCGGGGTTGATACTGGTAAGACTGCAGACCTGTCTGACAAAATCTTCCGCCCGACCCATCCATGATTTGCCCCTCTTTAGCCTGTCACCCTTTTCTCTGAATATAGCGTCATGCAGAGGGTGCTGCTCATCTGCACTTATTTTTAAGTATGCACGAGCTCTCCAGATCTTGATCCTGTGTTCCATTGTCGGGAAGTCAAGGAGGTATCTCATTGCTACACAGCTGGTGTCTCTCGTGCAGCCCAAAATGATGCGCATGACTTCGTTTTGTACCTTTTCAAGTCTTCCAATCTGTGTAGGGCTGACAGTGAGGATGGCCATGGCATACTCGATGCGTGAAAGCACAAGTCCTTGGAACAGAAGTATTAGCAGTCTTTGCCCGATATTGGCAGTCGCCATGACTCTCATTGCTGACAAACCTTTTCAAGCCTTCGTTATGACATAATCGACATGATCTCTGAAGGACAGGCTACGATCAAGCCTCATGCCAAGATATGTCATTGACTGGGTTCTACTCAAACTGCTCCCATCCATTCTTACTGCCGGCAGGTCTGTTTTCACAATATGGTTGTTTAGTGAGAACCATGTAACCGTTGCCTTTGCAGGGTTGACAAGGGCATCAGCATCAGCACACCATGAGGAAATTCTATCTAGTCTTCATTAATACATGTTCTGTTTTATATACTTGTACAGATAACACATGCCTCTTGTTTGGCTAGATCTCCAATAGTCAGGACTCCATTCATCCAACCTTCTTGGAATCAGACAGTGTAAAAGGCATTGTCAGATAAATATGAAGCTAACTAGGCGGGGTGTCAAAATACAGGAAGACAGGGCCCTAGAAATCATAAAAAAAAGAATACAAAGGCATATCATATTATCCAAATTGACTCATTGTTGCACTCTAGACAAGTCATGGGTGCTCAGGCATCCTAGAATGTCTACACATGATCACAAACTCCTTGCTCAACACCAGTGTTTCTCATCCTGAGCTAGGCCTGTGTCTCATCCATGCCATCAACATCAGCGATTTTCCTGGGCTAGTTGATTGACCCTTCACAGCAGTCGTAGTACCTGCCATTTCCCCTGTTGGGCATGTATGCATTCCGAGTTTTCCAGCACATACAATGTCCGACAGTCTCCCTAACGTGGCTTGTTAAAATAAGGGTAACAATGTAACGAATGGTAATGCTGGACATAGAGACTGAGGCACTATTCCTATTGAAAAGGTACATGGTAGTAAGTTTTGTTGCCCAACAAGTTTATAATGGGATGTTTAGGTAGCCTGTGTACACACACTTACCCTTTCCAAGTACATAGTAGGATATACCCTATAGAGAAGGTTCATGTTTCCTCTTAGATGCTCTTCCAAAGAGTAACATATGTGAAGAATTTATGTTGTTTGTCTATCAAGAATGATGATGACCATTCATTTCATCCAGTGGGGTTGAAGGTATGGAGCCGTGGGTTCTAAGATGGCTGATAAGGCCTATTTTGGCTCGAAATGTTCTTTGACATTGTGGGCAAAGAATGCTTGACGTCTCTGGAGGAGGATTTCCTGCAGTGGTTTTTCTGTCCTGCCTTTTCTTCACAGCTCTTGCAGTCCTGGTTGCCTTGCATATGACTGCACCTTTGCGTAATGATGCACGCCACGAATTTCAGCCTCTGGCTGCAGCCTCCCAGGTGTCATGATGAATTCCAAAAGCATTCAGTGAAATTTTGAGAGTGTCTTTAAAGCATTTCCTCTGGCCACCTTGGGAGCGTTTACCACAACGCAGTTCGCTGTAAAAAATTCGTTTAGGGAGCCTGTGATCTGGCATGTGAGTCAAGTGACCAGCCCAACGAATCTGATTCTTCATCAGTAGAGTGTGGATACTGGGCATGGATGCTCTTTCTAGGACTTCAGTGTCTGGAATCTTGTCTTGCCATTTAATCTTCAGTAGCTTCCTTAGGCAGACTGTGTGGAAGTGGTTTAATTTCCTAGCGTGTCGCTGATAAACAGTCCAGGTTTCACAAGCAGTCCAGGTTTCACAAGCATATAGCAGTGTGGATAATACAACTGCTTTGTAGACTTTTAGCTTTGTTTGCAGGCTTATTCCAGTTCTGTCCCACACATTCTTGTACAGTCTGCCAAAGGCAGCACTGGCCTTGGAGATTCTTGCATTCACTTCGTCATCAATTGTGGCAGCTTGTGACACAGTGCTGCCAAGATAGGTGAATTTGTCCACAACACTTAGTCTATGATCATTCACTTTGATATTCGGCACAGTGTGATTATTCCCTGGAGCTGGCTGGTACATAACTACAGTCTTCTCCAAGTTGATATTGAGCCCAATGTTGGCACAGGCATGTGAGAAAGCTGTAACATTATGTTGCATGTCCGCCTCTGAGTTGGTGTATAGAGCGCAATCATCAGCAAACAGGAGCTCTCTGACGGTGTCGCTGTTAATTTTGGTTTTAGCTTTCAGCCTTCTGAGATTGAATAACTTTCCATCCATACTGTAGTTGATGTCTATTCCAATGTTGTCGCTCTCGAAGGCATTCATCAACATGGCTGAACAGTGTTGGTGCCAGGACACATCCTTGCTTCACTCCATTGATGACAGGAAAGGGTTCAGACAGTTCACCATTTTCCTGTACTCTTGCCTGCATGCCGTCATGAAATAGCTGCACTATTTGGACAAACTTTCGTGGACACCCATATTTTGCCATAATCTTCCACAGTCCTTCTCTGCTGACTGTATCAAAAGCCTTGGTAAGGTCAATGAAAGTGGAGAACATTTCGCAGTTCTGTTCCTGACATTTCTCTTGCAGCTGCCTTGCAGCGAAAATCATGTCAACAGTTCCACGTTCTTTTCTGAAGCCACATTGACTCTCAGGAAGAAGACCTTGATCGAGATGGGCTGTGAGGCGATTGAGAAGAATTCTGGCGAGTATCTTCCCTGCAATTGAAAGCAAGGAGATGCCTCGGTGGTTGTCACAGGATTGGCGGTTTCCTTTACGTTTGTAAAGGTGGACTATTGACGCGTCCTTGAAATCTTGTGGCATGGTCTCGTTCATCCATATGTTTGTGAAGACTTGGTGAAGCTGCTCTGTTAGGACCGGCCCACCTGCCTTGTATATCTCTGCTGGGATGGAGTCAGGACCAGGTGCCTTGCCGCTGGAGAGTTGCTGGATGGCTTTGTTTATTTCCACTATGGTTGGCAGGTCATCAAGTGTCTCATTGGTGGGAACTTGAGGAAGGCAGTTGATGGTTTCATCATCGAAGAAGGAAGTTGCATTTAAGATTTTGCTGAAATGCTCTGCCCAGCGTTGAAGGATTTCTTTCTTATCGGTGACCAATGTTCCCCCATCTGCACTGAGGAGGGGAACTATGCCTGGTGATGTAGGACCATAGACCGCTTTCACTGAGTCGTAGAAGTTTTTCATATCATGTCTGTCAGCAAAGCCCTGAATTTCATCAGCTTTGCTGCTCAGCCAGGAGTCCCGCATGTGCCGAAGTTTCTGCTGCACTACTCTCTGAATGTTCTTGAAAGCATGAAGAATTTATATATGGGTATTGAATACAATAATACAAATACATGCAATACAATGAATACAAACTAATTACACTCTATAAAATCTGAATATTGATATAATCCGGTTCATAAAGAGCATCGTTTCTGAGAGACTGAAGTAATTTAACCATATTAAACTGTACAGTGGTTTGGAGAGAACAGTGATTGATGGCATGACTTCTTGAAGAAAAGGCATGGATCTACCAGAACGAAGATGGTCACTTCTGGAAATAATACACAAGAAAGTCGCTTACAGTGGCTAATGCAATCAGTATCTCCTGCATATAAAGCTAGTTGGTATTAAAGATATGAGAAGGAAGTGCAGGGATGTCATGAATAACACAGACTTAGACAACAACTCAGCAGGCCATCAGCATAGAAAGTTTCCACCTGGGTGATGGTTGGATTGCTGTGTATTAGGAAAGGTGAACTTATAAACACTTGTCATCATCCTTGACAGGAAATACAGAGATGGGTGCAGTTTTAGATGGGGAAATCAACGTGATACCCTGATATCTGTAAATAATGGACAGTCCAATTTGATTAGATTCAGTTGTTTCTATGTTGTTTACATGCTGATTCATTTCAGATTATTTAATCAAAAACGGTTCTTAATTTCAGCTTGTTAGCACTAAATAAATTAAGTTGTAAATAATAGGATACTGTTTAAATGTTACTGTAATTTAAACATATCCATATCTTAATCATCATAACATTGACATTTGGAAACATTCATGTTCAGAAGGTGCTTTTTAGTAAATACACTACTTTTTGTTTTCATGCAGTATTTACTTTGTGGCTTGTAAGTGTATACAAGATGCTTCATTGCTTTAAACTTACCTCTTACTTCCAGTTGTCTATGTGATTCTGTTTTTAATATTTCTTTTTAATGACCTTACAAATGATTAAGATGCAGATGTAATACTTAAAATATTTGGGATGTTATTTATTCATTTTTTTTTTAATATAAAGCTACAGCTAGATTTAAAAAAAAAAAGAAATGATATGACAAAAAATACCAGTGGTAATAATAATTTAGGATTTGGCATGACAGGTATTTTTCTTAACTTGTCAAATATTCATGATCATTTATCGTAAATCACTCTAGTGTGAAATTCATAACCTTGTAATAGTTTAAATAATTGTGTACTGGTATGTAAATTGTGCACATTTTACACACCATGACAGCATAGTCATTTACAAAACCAAAAGCTATGTGCTTCTTTCATTACACAAAATGGGTTGTCTGTGTGTGTGTATATATATATATATATATATATATATATATATATATATATATATATATATATATATATATATATATAAAAACATGCGTAAGTTTATGCAAATTGGGAGGTTAACGGACTAGCTAGTAATGTTATTATGCTGGTAGGAGCATACATTGGCACTTTTCCGTCTTGACAGACGATAGTTTGGTACATTGTGCTTCAAAAAGGCTTAACAACTACGACCCATGGCGGTGGCGAGTGTGGCTGGTAAGGCCAATTCTTGCTGCAAATGTTTGCCCACAGTAGATGCATGTGAAAACATGGTCATTTCCACCATTTTGCACCATCTTACGTCTCTCACGCTCTGTGTGTGCTTTATCTGCAATCATGTTCTCCTTTGTCTTTATTCCATTTCTGATAGTTGCCCTCCATGCAACACGTTCAGCGGCGACTTGCTCCCAATGTGCATTATCAATGCCTGTATCAATCATGTCCCGCTTACACACATCTTTGTATCGTAGTAGAGGCCGACCCTGAGATCTCCTACCCATCTTTAATTCACCAAAAAAGATGTCCTTTGGTATTCTACCATCATCCATCCTCCTAACATGTCCTATCCATCTAAGTCTACGAAGACTGAGCATGGAATACACCGTCACACAACCTGATCTTTCCAATACTTCAGTATTTGTGATTTTGTCTTGCCACATAATACCAAGTATTCTTCGCAAACACCGCATATGAAAGCTGTTTAAACGTTTCTCTTGGCGTGAGTAAGTTGTCCAGGTTTCACTGCCATAAAGAAGAGTACTAAGGACACAGGCTTGGTAGACAAGGACTTTTGTTTTGGCAGTAACATGTTCATTGTTGTTGCTGCCTTGCCAATCCGGATGTTAATTTCCTGATCGAAGGATAATTTGCTATTTACCTCTGTTCCTAGATATGTAAAATGGTATACTATCTCCAGTTCGGCGTCGTCAATAAAGATTGATGGTTCACCATGTGCACCGTGTGACATAATCTGTGTCTTCTTTTTGTTAATTGTTAAACCAAATTCAGAACAAGCATTGGAGAATGCAGATAGTAGATGTTGTAATTCTTCCTCAGAGTGGGTCGTAAACGCAGCATCATCAGCAAAAAGCAAATCTCTGATTAGTACCCTCCTAATTTTGGTCTTGGCCTTCAATCTCTGAGCATTATAGAGGCCACCATCTGAGCGTGAGTGAATGTATATACCGTCATCCTGATCTCGAAAGGCATATTTCAGTAGAAGTGAAAAGTATATCCCAAAGAGGGTGGGGGTTAGTACACAACCTTGCTTAACTCCACTCTTGATTTCAAACTCTTCTGAAGTTGAGCCATCAAACTTGATTATACCCTTCATGCCTGTGTGGAACGATTCCACAATGGACAGAAGAGTTGGTGGGCAGCCAATCTTCTTTAGTGCTTTGAACAGACCCTCACGACTGACCAAATCGAATGCCTTTGTGAGGTCGATGAAGGTAATAAACAGTGGCTGGTTTTGTTCCCGGCATTTTTCTTGCATCTGTCTTAATGAGAATATCATGTCAATGGTAGACCGGTTCTGACGGAAGCTGCACTGTGATTCGGGGTAGACTTGATCTCCCAGGACTTGAAGTCTGCGCAGAACAATTCTGGCAAATACTTTCCCAACAATACACAGAAGTGAGATACCCCTATAGTTGTTACAGTCGCTTCGATCGCCCTTGTTCTTGTACAGCATTATGATGTTTGAATTTTTGAAATCCTGTGGGACTTGTCCTTCTCGCCAGCATAGCTCTATTAGCTGGTGGATCTGTAGAGTGAGTGTGTCTTGCCCACTCCTGATTACCTCTATTGGAATCCCATCCTTACCTGGAGCCTTGCCAGATGCAAGTTCATTTATAGCACACTTAACTTCTGTTTTGGTGGGAAGTGTGTCCAGGTGGTCAAGAGTTGGCAGGGCCTCTATGGCGTTGAGGGCATCATCCGCTAGATTGGTCTCACTTGAGTAAAGCTCTAAATAGTGCTCTACCCATCTATCCATCTGCTGTTTCTTATCAGTGATGATTTCTCCAGTCAAGGTTTTCAGCGGTGCACTTCTTTTGATCATTGGATCACAAGCTTTCTTTATCCCTTCATACATGCTTCTGATGTTTCCCTTATCACTTGCGATTTGAATGGACTCACATAACTTGATCCAATAGTCATTCGCACACTGCCTGGCAGCCTTTTGCACATCCTTCCTTGCTTGCTTCAGTTCACTCAGAGTGTTACGCGTTGGTCTTTCCTTGTTTCTTAAGAGAGCTATCTTCTTTTTATCAATCAAGGGCTGCAGTATCTGGATGTTTGTCGCAAACCAGTCCTGCCTCTTATGATCCACAGTGCCGTAAACCCCTACCGCTGTTTTATAAATAGTGTCCTTAAGTTTACTCCATTTATCATTTACTATACAATTTTCTGATGTATCAGTGAAAGCGTCTTCAAGTTGCTGTTGAAATTCAAAGCACTTTCCAGGATCGTGAGTGTTAATAATATTAATCCTGGTGCTAGATTTGTGTTTAGCTGTGTAGATTCTCTTTGGTCTCAGTCTAACCCTTGCAACAACCAAAGAATGATCTGTATCACAGTCAGCACTGTGGTAACTTCGAGTTAATGATGTATGGTTCAGATGTCTCCGTGTGATAATGAAGTCCAGCTGATGCCAATGGCCGGATCTTGGATGTTTCTATGTGACCTTATGCAACTCTTTTGTTTTAAAAAAGGAATTTGTAATACATAGGTCATTTCTAGTGCAATGCTCCAGCTAAACTGGTAAGAGCAACTGAGTCAGAAAAGCATACAGATGTGAGGCCAAGGAGGTTAATTACACATTTTCAACAAACGGGGATAGTCCCAGACTAGATGATGGTTTAGTCACGGAGTCAGGATATAAATCGTCATGTTAATGGAGGGGAAGCCCGAAACATAGTGATGGTGTCTGGATGTAAATCACTGGTGGAAAGGTAAAACGTGACCAGAAACTAATAGACTAAGGGAAGCTAGAAAGGTAATGGTAGTGGAATGCAGATTGAGGTTGAAAAGGGTTAAGTGGTGTGGTTCGTGGTAGGTCCGCGAAGGGATAAAAAAAATATAGCTGGGAAAATTACGGGGAGTTGAGTTTGCGAGTGAGACAGTGGAGGTCTGAGCTCGGGGTATTGAGTCTTCTGCTGAGATATGTGAGACACCAGGATTTTGTTGAGTGGTTCTAGCCGGCTGTTGGAGAGCCGGGCGTAACTGTCTATGTGCACTAGTTGAAGGAGGCCTGGAGAAGGCAATAAAGTAATTTCTGACGATGACGGATTATGTATACTAAACTGCCTGGAATAATGTTCTGCATGTCACTGTGTTCATTTGTGATTAAACAAATTTGTGTGCGCAACATAAGTTGTCTCCAGTGACTCATAGCTGTTGATTCAAGTAATGATGTGTGTCGTTATACGTGCAGTAACTTGTGAAGCAACCACGACTGCAAGAGCTGTGAAGAAAAGGCTGGACAGAAAAACCACTGCAGGAGACCCTCCTCCTGGAACATCAAACATTCTTTGCCCACATTGTCAAAGAACATTTCGAGCCAATATAGGCCTTATCAGTCATCTTAGAACTCACGACTCCATACTTTCAACCCCACTGGATGAAATGAATGGTCATCATCATTCTTGATGGACAAACAAAATATATATATATATATATATCTACGGCTTCTACAATGCTCAGAGATTGAAGGCCAAGACCAAAATTAGAAGGGTTCTGATCAGAGAGTTGCTTTTTCCAGATGATGCTGCTGTTATGAGACACTCTGAGGAAGAATTACAATGTCTGCTATCTGCATTCTCCAATGCTTGTTCTTAATTTGGTTTAACAATTAGCAAAAAGAAGACACAGATTATGTCACAAGGTGCACATGGGGTACCGTCAATCTTTATTGACGACGCCGAACTAGAGGTGGTAGACCATTTTACATATGTAGGATCAGTGGTAAATAGCAAATTATCCCTAGATCAGGAAATCAACATCCGGATTGATAAGACAGCAAAAATAATGAACAGGTTAAGAAAAAGTCCTTGTCTATCAAGCCTGTGTCCTTAGTACTCTTATTAATGGCAGTGAAACCTGGACAACTTAATCACACCAAGAGAAGCGTTTAAACAGCTTTCATATGTGGTGTCTGCGAAGAATTCTTGGTATTAAGTAGCAAGACAAAATCACAAATACTGAAGTATTGGAAAGATCAGGTTGTGTGACGGTTTATTCCATGCTCAGTTTTCGTAGACTTAGATGGATAGGACATCTTAGGAGGATGGATGATGGTAGAATACCAAAGGACATCTTTTTTGGTGAATTACAAATGGGTTAGAGATCTCAGCCAGTCTCTCTGGCCGCGGTGTTACACCACTTTCTCCGTAATCCCGTTTATCACGCAGAGTCTCGTAGCGGGCGAGAACTGGAAGCGGTTCTACCCCCGCTGGTGACTTGCGGGATAACTGAGCCGGCCGCTCAGAAAGCAATGGCAAACTACTGAGTGTAATCTTGCCAAGAAATCAACAGACAGCTGAAAGATGCTGCTGTTGACAGCGATGTCCTGTAAAGGATATGCAAATTAAAAAAAAAAAATTTTTTAAATAGGTCTCAGGGTCGGCCTCTACTACGATACAAAGATGTGTGTAAGTGGGACATGATTGATACAAGCATTGATAATGCACATTGGGAGCAAGTCGCCGCTGAACGTGTTGCATGGAGGGCAAATATCAGATATGGAATAAAGACAAAGGAGAAAATTAGTGCAGATAAGCCATACATCAAGCGTGTGAGATGTAAGATGGTGCATGATGGTGGAAATGACCACGTGTTCACATACACCCACTGTGGACGAACATTTACAGCATGAATTGGCCTTATCAGTCACATTCGCTACCACCATGGGTAATAGTTATTATGCCTTTTTGAAGCACAAACTATCGTCTGTCAAGACGGCAAGGTGCCAATGTGTGTGTGTGTGTGTATATATATGTATATATATATATATATATATATATATATATATATATATATATATATATATATATATATATATATATTGATTTAGGGACCGACATCACAGCATTCTGGGCATTCCCATAAGCGCTCCATCCCCATCCTCAGAAGCCAACGAAGAGTTCCAACCCCAATAGTACCAGTAGCAATCTGATTATATGTGTGTCTCACCTTTCCTCTAAATGTCAAGCATTGGCCAGATCCCTTGTCACTCCACGCTGTCACATTCTTGCCAGACCATGGTGATCCATTTGCTCCTCTGAGGTGTACACGTGGTCCCACAAGGCCGCAACCACGTCCTCCTTATCATGCATCAATACTCCACCAAGTTTTGCAGAGTCAGCCATTCTGTCTGCCTGTTCATTCCCCAACACACCAGCATGCCCCGGAGAAAATATCCAGATGATGCTTGCCACCCGTGACTTCCGAAGCGAAGCAGGCCACTCGGCACGAAGCTTGCCAGTCCTCAACCTACTCAGCATACTTTCTGAGTCAGTTACAATCACGATGTGTGTGTGTGTGTATATCGTATTCTCCATCCAGCGGAAAGCTGCACTGACTGCCTCCACCTCCATTCTTAAGCTAGATGTTGTGGTATCATATGCCAGGCTCTCTTGCACCAAACGTTGACCATTAGCCTTTGCCAAGAAACCCCAGGCACTTCTACTACCTCTCAACATCGAACCATCTGTGTAGATAATCACTTCACCCGGGCAAGCATTATCCTGAATTAGTTGCTGGATTTCCACTTCCGTGGCTCCTGCTGGCCACTCCCTGCACTCCCGGCTCAATGTGATTATAACTCTGCACAAGTCTGACTGCTCCTCTGGCACTCTGACCCACTCCTCTCCTCGCCTAATGTTCTCCAAGGGGCACACCTGTCTGATCGTATCCTCCGCCTGAGCCATCCATGATTTTCCTCTTATCAGTCGCTGGCCCTTAACTGCATCCAGCGCCTCATGCAACAGGTGATCTGTGTCAGCAGCTACTCTGAGGTATGCCTTCGCCTGCATCACCTTGAGCCTACCAGCAACAGTCAGCAAACCAAGGATGTACCGCATAGACATCACTGGGGTGTCTCTGGTGCATCCCAGAATGACCCACATAGCCTCGTTCTGTATGCGCTCCAATCTCACCAGCTGACTCTTTGAGACAGTGAGCAGTCCTAGTCCATAATCAATCGTTGAGAGGATCAAGTGCTGGTATAGTCTGAAAAGCATTCTCTGCTCTATGTCCTTTGCAGCCATAGTTTTAAGTGCGTTGAGTCCCTTTTGAGATCTTGTCACAACCGTCTCCACATGGTCCTTAAAGGACAGGCTCCTGTCAAATGTGATTCCCAGATACTTCAGTTTGTTCTCTCTGGTGATGCTTCCACCATCTATCGTGAGGCTTGGAACATCAGCTCTCACAATCCCGTTGTCCAGAGAGCACCACAAAACATCTGTCTTTTCCGGGTGGATGGCAGCACCCATTTCAGTGCACCAGTCAGTCACTTTGTCTACTGTCACCTGTAGCTCCTGTGCTATTTTGTCCCTATCTCTCCCCTGCCTATATTCAAGAATATCATCTGCAAATGTTAGTATCCTTCCAACCCCTGGTGCTTCTAGGTTTGCAATTTTGCTCATATACACGCTAAAGAGCACCGGTGAGATTGCGGATCCCTGTGGCAGTCCCGGGGTTAAAATATGTGGCTCTGAGGTCCATACACCCAGACGGAGAGCAATCCGACAGAATGTGGGATGGCCGCTATCCAGTTCACTAACCAGGGATTGACCCCCTTCTCCACCAGTGCAGTCATCAAAATATCATATCGAACTCTATTGTACGCATCCTCGAGATCAAGCGCCGCTGCAATCGTTTCTTGTCTACTCTGGAACCCTTCATAAATGTCAAAGGCAAAAGTGGCTGCATTTGACCAGGTATCTTTTCCTGGCCTGTAGCTCCCCAGGCCTCTTGGAAGAAGCTTCCATCTTTCCAACAACTCTTGCAGCTTGACAGCGACTATCTTCTCTAAAACCTTCCCAAATGTATTTTGAAGGGTGATGATCCTAAAGCCGCTAAGCTTTGAATGATCCTTGAACGGTTTTGGGAGAGGGATGAGATAACTGTACCCAATCCTGCTGTACTGATGCTGTCCTAATGCTCTGGTTAAATATATATATATATATATAATATATCATCAAGTTCCTTGCCAGCTGGCTTAGGTGTTCATGTCTCTCCACATATCTTAGTCTTTGGTACTCTAGATCAACTCTGCTGATGATATTCCCCCACGTCACCATCTCCATCCATCCAGCATCATTTCTCTTGGTCTGCCCCTGCCTCTCTTTCCCTTGATCTTTCTAGTCATCATGATGTTCTCCAATGCCTCTCTTCTCATCACATGACCAAAGAAAGCTGTTTGTCTCTTTCTTATTATTGAATGCGTTCTAGTTTCATTAGGCTCTTTCAGGCAGTCATTGTTAGTTAATATGGCAGTCCAAAGAATTTGCAAGATTCGTCTCAGCAACCACATCTCTATTGTTTCCAAGTTCTTACTAATTTGTTAATTTACATTCCAAGATTCACTGCCATACAACAAAACAGGTTCTATATAGCATTTCAGCATTCTCTTACATTCAATGATGGTGACTTACTGCATAAGATACCTTTCACACACAAACCATAATTATGTAACCTTGTACGTTCAGTTTATGCAACTGATAAACCATTATTTAACTAACAAGAATGACGAGACAATGAAATATAAACTCAGAAACCCAGATTGTATTATGTTAATTATCTGAACTTATTATGTCCTTGTTTAGCAACAGATGTGACCAGTACAACTACAGAATTTTCCAGTTCATCATCAAATGTTACTGGTAAACTCTGTTTTCCTTCTTATGTGCAGTATTAAAAACTATTGTCCTGTTTTTTTGTTTTTTTTTGTTATCAGTTTTAGTGGTTGTTTTGATTAATATGAGGGGGCTTCAAATCAAAATCTTAAAAGTATGATAGAAATTACAATAACCATGCCATTGTCTTGTAATCTGTCAATATTGTTGTTAAGGATGGCAAGAATGTTAAGCCCATGACATCAAGGTGCAGATGAACAAAGTGACATCGTAAGGACAGCTTAAAGATGGCCGCCCCACTTTTGACATGTGCCAAATAGGAGCAGTGTTCTGTTATCCGTTTTTTTTTTTTATCATTGAAAGGGTGAAACCTATATAAATTCATTGATGAATGAATGTCCGGTATGGTGAAGCATGCCTGTCAGTCCAGCAAGTGTATGTGTGGAGTAAGAAGCTTCAAAATGTCGTGACTTCTGTGACACACCTACACAAGTACCTACACAAACACAAATGTTCTGTAAATCAGTTCAGCTAATTAATTCCCCGTTCAATAACAGATGCCAGCACTACAACCAAAGAATCATCCAGTTCATCATCACATATGCCTAGTATTATCTTTTTCCTTAATTTAACCAGCCCCAACAATAACAACAATCCTATGTATTCTACCTGCGGTTATAGCTGCTTTGATGATTAATGAAGAAGCAGAATTTTATTTGTGTTTTGCTTAAGCTATTCACCACAAACATTCATATGTTCAGTTTCAACGAAAAATAATTTAGATCAGTTATTAGTTTAGATCTGTTATTACATGTCCATGATAAGAGAAACTTATTACTTGTTCTAGTGTCTCCCTGTTTACTGTGATGTTAATTGATGACCTCTCCTGCTAATTATCATCTTTGTCAACACAATTGATGATCAATCTCGGCCACAATTTGACCTTCTACTTTGCAAAAATGAATCGCACCACAAATTGCACAGCTGGCGGGAAAGGCAATAACAGTGTCCATGTTTATTTGTTTGCGATTTGTGAACCACTGAACAAATTTGACTGCAGGTTAATGTGTATTAAGCTAAAAGACTACTGAATGATGTCAATGAGCGGTTGATTTTGGAATAGCACTTCTAGGTTGTGTGGCACTCACACTGGAAGTGATAAATACAATTAGACCAAATGTGTTTGGTTTCTTTTTCAATTTCAGTGCACCATCTGGGAAAATGGTTCCTAGTTGTGTCATTTCTGAGACCTGTTGTAATTGGTTGTTTGTGTGTGTATGTTAAGTGGTTTGCTCATCTTCATGGTGTTAGCCTTGGATATGCTGATCCCCATGTTAAATGTTCACCAGCTATAGATTATGTGTTTATATGGTTTTGGTATTGCTGTTCATCAGTGTAATTATATTAGACTTTGGCTATCAGCAAAGAGTGATTGATTCAGGGAGCTGTGTTTGTGTTTTTCAGGGTTTGCTTTGACTTCCAAGTAATTACCACACTATTTTATTTTTGCTAGTCACATGTTGCCGGCTTCCTGGCCTAGAGGTTAGCGACTTTTCTCCGTAATCTTGTATACTCTCGTAGGTAACGTGACGAGGGTGAGAATCAGCAGTGGTTTGAATCGCGTCGGTAACTTGCGGGGTATGTGAGCTGGATGCTCAGAAAGCAATGGCAAACTACTGAGCGTAATATTGCTGAGAGATCAACAATCAGCTGAAAGATGCTGATGTTGACAGCGATGTCCTGTAAAGGATATGCAAACATATTTAGTCGCATGTTTCTTAGACCAGTTGGCAACTGATGGGTGATACGATCAGTATCACACCAACTGCCTCAGCTTTCCATCAGTTATTTAGTATATGTTTTAGATATTAGGCTAAGTCAACCTGGGATTCCAAGTCGGTGAAAGAAACCTTCTGCCTTAAGTGGAATTTGAATATGTTGGCACCTCCCCCCCCCCTCTCTCTCTCTCTCTCTCTCTCTCTCTCTCTCTCTCTCTCTCTCTCTCTCTCTCTCTCTCTTGCCTATGAAACAGTCTCCCCCTACCATGTCAAAGGGGACACCTTTAAACAATGTTGCGGAGCCCCCGATACCTGCTTCCAATCAAGGCACTTCCAGTAGCTCTCATAGCAGTGGTCCCTAATTGGACGGTAATCTACACTCCTATCAGTGGAACCGTCAACTTCAACAGCTAATGCAATACAATCCTGCAGCCCTGCACCAAGCTTGTCACTCCAGCACAGACATTTTCCTATCCCCTCTAATAGCCTTAACTTCTTCTTCGTTCATCCGGATTTTTTTTCGGATGTGACTGCGTTGTGCCTGTTTACAGCAGAGCTGCGTTCTTGCGCCGTTAGGCCGACACATCCGACTTCTGCGGGCATTTGTTGACCGGGTTAACCTTCCCGGGGGTTTCTTAGGACGTGTAAATCTCACTGTTGTGGTGTTATCCCCCATCCTAGCTGGCCCATATAGAACAGCCAAAAACATCCTGGTCAACCCTCAAGGGAAGGCAGGGGCAGACCATGGGCATTCCCCGCCATCCAAGGAGGCTTCCATACTTGCAGAGCCATCACACAGCGCTCTGGTACTGGGCTCACCCAAGGAATCGTCACGTCCTGCACATGGCTGCTTAGCCTCACTTCCGTATATTGGGCCTTCCGTTCACCATAGGCTGTTCCTCCGGAAACCAGAAGAATGCAGTCTGCAGTAATAGCCTTAACTACCACTAAATAAAGTTTCAAAAACTCTGAAATTTTTCTACCACAAGCAACATCATCTTTTCATTGTGTAATGTTTGCCAGTCATGAACAGTGGCTCAACAAAGATGGTCTACATATAGGCCATCTCAACATCTGTCATTTTCTCAATAGATTACCTGAGCTTTCAATAATACTGTGCAAACAGTTCCATGTGTTTGGAATCACAGAAAGTCATCTCAACGACAAAATAACTGACTCTGAAATCTCTCTTAAGGGGTTTAAAGTAATTCGAAGAGACGCAAATCAAATATTAGAGACAGGTATTGCTGTATAAATTTCCAATTCTCTTAACTGTTCCCGTAGAAGTTATCTCGAGACAGAAGAGATAGAATGTGTTTGGTTAGAGGTGAAGCCAGTCAGCCAGCAACCATTTCTCATTGGATACCTATATCGGAATTATTGTGCTGGATATAGTTGGTATGACTGTTTCACTACAATGATGGATAGGGTGTTTACAGCAGGTAGAGAAGTCATGATATTAGGTGACTTTAACATAGATATTACTAAATCCAACCAGGCATGGGACAATATCATTCTATCTTACAATTTCAAACAACTAATAAATCGTCCCACGAGAGTTAAAGATACCTCCTCAACTATAATTGATCATATATATGTTACTTGTCCAGTTAATATTACCGAATGTTCTGTTCCTGTTAGTGCAGTTAGGGACCATTACCCAATATGTTGTACATGGTAGAAAATTGGGTTCAAAACTCCTAAAAATAAACATTTAAGCATCAAATTTAGAAATTTTAAAGCTCTCAACCAAAATTTATTTTTAGGCGACTTAAAAAATGCAGCCCTTGAACATGTTTACCAACTTCTTGATCCGGATGATTGCCATACTCGTTATAACAACAGTTCAACAGGCAAACGAATAACAAAACCGTATTACCTGGAAACGTCGTCTGAACAGCGACAAACAGAAATAAACAACATGTATATATCGAGAGAGAAAGAGATATACACTATTGCTCACTTTATGCAGAATAGTTATATGATGCTAGCCCCATGTTTGTATACGTATACACCAGTGTGCTCATGATCTTACTGGCCACCTTTTCTTATCATATTTCCTAATGCCCGTGTTACGCTGGTTTCAGCTCAGATTCCTGGTCAATATAAAACAGAAAATTTGTCTTAAGCGGGACCAGTAGACAATTGTATGTGCCACTGTGCTACTGCAAAGTGTTGTATACTGGGTTTGTAGACAAAACACGAGTTAGTGGACAATGAGTCAGACTGTCATTTCTATTCGCACGTGTCCGTTGTCATAGAAGACATTATCATGTCCAGAAACTAAGTAGAAAGGAAGATGCAAACAACTGACTGACTTATCTAATTGACAGAATGCTGCAAAAATGGCAATTAGGCATCTACTAATTTAGTTAAATGTGTGCACATGATGCATCATTAAAACTTCATTACCTATGTAGAGGCAATAAAACGTGCATTCACAAGAACAAATTATGTTCTATGAATCAGTTCAGCTAATTATTTCCCTGTTCAACAACAGATGCCAACACTACAACCACAGAATCATCCAGTTCATCGTCACTTACGACTGGTATTATCTTTCTCCTTAATATAACCAGCCCCAACCAAAACAACAATCCTATTTACTCTGCCGGCAGTTGTAGCAGCTTTGATTGTTGATGAGGAAGCAGCATTTTATTTGTGTTTTGCTTAAGCTTTTCACCTCAAACATTCAAATGTTAATTTTCACAGGAAAATTATTTAGATCTGAGTTTTAGAAATGTATAAATGCAGTCTCACCATGTTCATATCCAGAATTGTTTTTTATTAGAACTTTATCAGTAAAATTTCATTAGCAGAGCATATTCAAGAATTTGTTCACAAACTTTTCAGTAACATATCAGTTTATGGATATCATGTATGCTTGTTTACTAGGACCTTACCATTGATATCTCAACTCATTCATCTTCTTCTTCTTCTACAGCGTTCCGAGCCATTGAGGTTCTTTGCTGCAGATACAATCCATCTCCATTCGTCTCTCTGGTTGACCTTCTTTTGCCAGTCGTTGATTCCAAGTGCTTGTAGGTCTGTATATACATTATCTTTCCACCATCTTCTTGGTCTACCTCGGGGTCTACGGTCATCTATTTCCTGAGTGTAAGCGAGTTTTGTTTCCCTATTATCTTCCATTCTTTCTATATGCCCCAGCCATTGTAGTCTATTAGCCTTCATGATACCAGTGATTAGCGGGGACTTAAACAGATCATAAATGTCTTTGTTACTTCTTCTTTTCCACTCTCCACTTTGTGTATCCCTAATGGGTCCAAAGATGCGTCTTAAAACTTTGTTCTCAAAGGTTTGTAGCAAGGCTTCGTCTCCTTTCGTTGTACTCCAGGTTTCAGAGCCATACAGCACAATTGGTCTGATCAGTGTTTTGTATATTGTGATCTTGGTGTTGCGAGATAGCACCTTTGATTTTAGTAGATGTTGTAGTGCATAGTATATCTTATTTCCAGAATTGATTCTAGTTTGTATTTCTTCCCTTATGATAATCCTAGCACTGCATTTTACTATCTATATGTTCTGACATTGTTTTAAATAGTTCACAACACATGACACATATTTGCATTTTGTTGCATCTTTTGGTGAAATTAAATGTTACAGAAATATTCTTAGAATAATGTGGTTCCTAGAAGCAGAGGCATTGATTGACACACACAAAAGTTGAAACAGGAAAGAAAGGTTATGAGTTATTGGAGATGATGCAGCATCCAGCATCTATCCAGCGATTTGTGATAGGAGTGATGTTTAGCAAAGGACTTGCTGCTTGAGCGAGTATCGTTTGAGTGTTGTTGAATTTACACATCCCTGCCTTCTGTAATTATATTGTTTTATTTGTTTGGAGAAGACAGTTTTCTTACAAGACTTCAAATTCTTGACACTATCCTCTGGTCACTTCTACAGTGGATCACAATTTTATGAGTGTCATCAGGGCTAAGGCGTGAGCTGTAATTATTCCAGTTATAGTTATGTAGTGACTAATTATGATTCCAACAGCTTTATGCTGTGTCAGTAACACACACAAACATAAGTGTGTATGCTATAAAGAATAATTTTGTAGAAGTCATGTCACTTAAACATTGAACATAAACTGGTTCCATTTTATGGGAATATACTTTCTGTGGAAGCATCAGTAGCACATTGGCTAGTATGCTTGGCTGCTGGCCAGATGGTCATGTGTTCAAATCCACATTAATATCAGGATTGTTTTTTATGACCTGGGCTCCCAGTTTGACCCAGACTTAAATGGGTCCCAGGAAATGTTCTGGAAAGTTAAAGCAGCCAACAAAATTTTTGACATCACAGATGGGTGGTGGTTATTGGTCTATAAAATATGGAGCTAGCATATAATCTCAGCTTGCCTCAAGGTGTGGAAATGTATCCGTTACTTACTCTTTCTGAAAGCTAGAAGTTGGGTATAGAGGTTTATTTTGTTTGTTTTTTTTGTTTTGCTATACTGCTTTTGCTTATCAACCACCCATTATCTATACTTCTGTATGGCCAGCAAATACAGTTGAATTATATAGCTAAAATATAATGAGAATTTTTGCTTTCTGTCTGGCATTTGTTATCTGGGCAATATAAGTAATTTCTAATGGTCAATTTTGATAATGCAGTATTTGATTTTAGTGTTTAAAAAAAACTGTCCTTGCCAAATTGTGTGTGTGATATAACAATAAACAAAACTCTCGATGTCCAGGTGGAACCAAATTGACAGAATTCGAAAGCACTGTGCCAACGGCATCGACAACTAAAAGCCAGCAGACATGTCCATAATGTCAATATTTATTTCCTGCGATCAGCTTGTGACAAAATATGAATATTAATATTAATAATACTAATAATTATCAGAATACCATTCCTGTACAGCCAGGAGGGTCGGTATCATAGCAATAAATATAATCACACAACTGAACCTAACTATTCAAATCCTAACAATGTCTCACAGCCTAGCGTCAGTTCTACTGCCTCCTATTTATTGACCGTTTTGTCACCTTGGCCATTCTCGCCGAGTCTTGATTTCCACATTCATGGCCAGCTGTTGGTCCTGACTGAGAGGAATAATGCTTTAACGATCTAGCTCTTCTACGAAGTAGTTCCTAGCTATCACTGCCATGTCCTGAAGAATTGTTGACAACCTTCTCTCCTTTAACAAACTCATGCCGCCTTCTGTGCCGCAAGCCCAAGCTCTATCTGTTGTTGCTAAACTATCACGTTGTGACGTTTCTACCTTCTCACATCACGTAGTGGCTTTTTCTATCGATTGGTTCGAGATTACTTCTCAGATTCTATGTGACTTATCTATTACGTCATTCATTCTGACTCGCTACATGGCAGTATGCCCCACCCCCTTTTGAAAATGGTGTAACCATTTTAAAGTCCAGTCGGTTTCTAAAACCTGACATGTAGCAGTTCAGAATCAATGAAACATGTTTTTTCCCCATATATTCCATGTACATAACCTATTTCCACTACTGTGCTAATATGATGGTGTGGTCTCCTATTAATCACACACAAAATCTCATTTAAAAAAAATTATTATATTATGGGCATGCACTCCTATCTACACCCCCGGTAGATGACATGTAGCACCAGCCTATGGGAGGGCTGTGCTAACTAATCTATTAGCCATAGTATTAGTCCCTCATTTGCCAAGAACGACAAGCATCCCCAACCAAAGCTATTAAACCTGATCGATGGTACATGTGTGATTAACTGGTACCATTCCCTCTGTATTAGTTTTGGTACTTGACATATATTTCTATGACTCTTCTTTCAACCTGCTCTGTTGTCATTATCGGTTACTGTATGAACCTTAGTCTTTTGTTATATTTGATAGGTGAGGTTGTCTGCCTTCGTAGCTATAGAATTGTAATAATCTTTATTTTTTTTCTATTTCCTTCAATTTGCTGTGTGAGGCTATTGGTTCTTATCTTGCTAATATTTACCTATGCAGTTCTATATAACTCCATATACTTAACTGTTATAGTATAATCACTTGTACAATAAACAATGCAGTGTACAATCATCTTGACACTCTCAATATGTCACACGACAACAGTAATTGAAGCCTAGTTTACGTCTTAATGGTGGTTGATTATGTTGGCCTTAGCCTTGTTATTGGGTACCTATAGTTTGCCTTTCCAATAACATGTAAGAGGTTAAATATTCATAGTATTAACCACAATTAGAGTACCAGGAATACTCCACCATTAATATCATAACTTGAAATAATTATAAATTAATTCATGAAATAGCAATTCAATAATTATAGTAACATTATCTTACCCTGAAATAATTGGAAAGACATATTATATGCAGTATTCGAATACTTTCACTCAGTCATTCTATTCAGCCTTTGTATATCTATTTATGTATAGTCTGTACTATACTTCGTGTTTGTTAATCTGAAATGAATTGTGTATGTATCACTTGACTGTGTTCAGCACTTAAATTATCTCTATCGTATCCAACAACAAATCCCTGTTGTCATGTACTAACATTCCAACAAAAATATCTAATATCTTTATATATTATTCTCACTCGTACCATGATATATGAATGTCAGTGAATGATATGTTAAAATTATATGTGAACTATATGTCTGACATGACCCTCTCATCGACAGCATGATGGGTTAACCATGACGTACAATAAATGCATGAATATTTTAAATGTATGTTTGACATGACCCTCTCATCGTCAGTTTGATGAGTGAATCATGACGTACAATAATATATGAATGATGTTTTCAATGTTTGTTTGACATGATGATTAGCATCTATGTGTTTGGGAAATCAAAGTATGATACTGATCAATAATGCTAAATATGGATGGTGTATGATCTGTAATTTATTATGGCTGTAAATCATGGACAATTAATATAATAGCGTTCGTCCTTGTGGGTGCCCGCTGGTGTAGCTCAAGGTATCGCCTCAACTTAGGTCACGATCAACTTGAACTGGAACAAAAGTCTGACATCACCAGAACACGACTTTTGGAGTAATGTGGAGCTGCCAAGGTTCGGATGATTTCACCATCGTCGTCTATGCAATGTCACTACACAACCTCGCTCGAATTAGTGTCAGGTTAACAAGGTACAAATGTCCGCAAAATGATTTTCTATCTAATCTGGCAAGTAAGCAAATCGGAAAAAAGTCTGTGCATTTCTGACAATAATGTGTTTAATTGATTGTTGTGTAATTGAATACGTTCTATATGGGCATTTAGAAGTGAAATTATTATTCAGCCTGTTGTATTACATGTATGCACGCAGACAATAACATGAAATGTGATATATGTATCGATTTCTACAGTCTACTGAGAAGATCAGCCAGGTTATTATCTTTACCCGGGATGTGACAGATGTCGAAATCATAGTCTTGCAAAAGAAGAGACCATCTGTGTATTCTGGAGTTTTTAGGATCGCCATCTTTAAAGATTGTAAAGGCTTATTATCAGACAGAACAAGAAATTTTCTACCAAGCAGATATTTAGAAAACTTATAGACGCTTTCTATTAGAGCCAAAGCTTCAAGTTCAATGACAGCATATTTCTTTTGAGTTTCTGATAGTTTCCTAAATATAGTACAGAACAGGATGTAATTTACCATCATGAATTTGCAAAAGAATCGCTGAGTGTGCTTGAAAACTTGCGTCTGTCTGAACGATGAAGTCTTTTGAAATATCAGGTAGTTTTAGAATTGGACAACTACCTGAAAAGATTCTTAATTTGTTGCAAAAGTTTATCGTGTTCATCTGTCCATCTAATCTTAGTAGGTTGACCTTTTTTTAATAGTTCTGAAAAAGTTGCTGTCATATCAGTGAAATTAGGAATGAATTTGTGGTAGTAATTTATGAGTCCTAATACACTTCTAATTTCCTCTTTGTTAGTGGGAGGTTTAATGTTTAGAATTTTGGTGACTACATGTGGGTCTGTTTTACGAAATCCATCAGAAATTCTATGCCCAAGAAATTGAACCTCGGTGAATCCTATTTCCTCCCCCGATGTGTCTCCACCTTGCCATGGTGGGGGAGCTTGCATGTCCCATTGACCCCATCTGCTTGCCGATGGATGAAAACTACATATCGGACAGCTTATGGGATAGGGGCCAGACTAAGAGAGACACAACCTGCTGCTCTGCAGGCAGACTGGGGATAGCAGTCAGAGTTTAAATCAGGCGCACAAAGCCAGAAATTCTTGGTCTGGACAATAGTCTAAGGCTCTCTGTCGAGGATTTAGGCTGAACGCCTCTAAGCCACAAACCCTCAGATGTGAGAGCCGGGCCGATACACACCTACCGAGAAATAGAGGTAAGATACTGAGCACGCTACATGCCCAGTTCTGATACTTGTTTGAAGGCTCTCAGCTGGGGAATATGAGGGATTCCCGGATGAGAGGGCCTGGCTGTTTCCCGTTCACTGCTGCACTGAGGTAAGGTGCTGAGCCGGCAGAACATGTAGCCTACCTTGTGAGCGAGTACTAAAATGCAGAAAATGCCCCAGTTGAATGAAATGGTTATGAAAACTGTCTATATCTAATTCATAGAGAGTGTAGATAAAAATGAAAAAAAAAAACATCTCAATAACACAAAATGGAACGCACGGCTAGCGAATCCATTGCGTGGTCCGAAGTCAAAAGCAAAAGCTTACAGAGTGGATATCACCCGCAGTCTAACCTGTCCTGGTGTGTGCTTGAGCGACCAGTGGCAAGCGAGATGCCCAACACATGGAAGTGAGGAACTAAAGCAGCCATGTGCAGGACGTGGCAACTCCTCGGGTGAGCCCAGTCTCAGAGCAATATGTGCCAGCTCTGCAATTATGGAAGCCTCCTTGGACAGCGAGGGAATGCCCATGGTCTGCCCCTGTCTTCCCTTGAGGGTCGACCGCGATGTCATCGATCGTTCTATCTTGACCAGCTGAGATATGGGCGACATCACAACAATAAGTCTAACGTGCCACGAAACCCGAGGAAGGCTCACCTTATTAAAAAATGCCCGCTGAAGCCGGAAGTGCCGTCCTACGGGTGGCAAACTAAAAATTGGCACTACGCATTTACGTCAGAGTGAAATGTCTCGCCGGATGTCTCTCGTGCTAGGAACAGCTCTGACTACCTAGTTTCCGAATGCCGCTCTTGTTCGGAACAGCTATCACAGAGTAAACAGTTAGAATGATGTATTTAAGCTGAGTCCCGATTGTAGTTTCAAAAGGTTTTATTTAACGAAATAAGTCCAAATATATATAAAACAGGTTACATGATGATTTCAGAATACAATCGATGTTGACATGTTCAGATCCAGGCTGTAACTAACTTCCCTAAGCACTGCGTCACGGCTTGAGCGTCCTTCCCTACGTCTTCCTAGGATGCTCAACCGTGCCCAGTCCTTGCACATCAACTCCTCCTAAATTACTAACAGAGACGGTGCTCTGTTACAGACCTCCCTTTCTTTAAAAAGACATTTCTTCAAAAGTCTTAATCCCTAACCTACTTATTCTAATTATTCTTTCCCTCACTTTAACCTAATCCCAATATTATTTCTCCAACTCATCTTAAATGAACTTTACTTCTACATCCTTCGAATCTAATTCTCCACTTGTCTCTTATTATTCTCTCTTATCTCTTATAATTCTCTCTTATAGCTAACTGCTATGTTATGAAGTGATACTTCTTCTTCGTTTCTGAGTCAGTGGTCGTTGAAGCTGACGAGAGCTACTTTTTCCACCGAAAGTACCGCCGTGGTCACTTTCGTCGTGGTCAATGGGTAGTTGGCCTGGTTGAACGTGGTAGTGGTGGTCGTTGCTGGTTGGAAGTTGTGGAAAGGCGAGATGCGACAACACTGGAACGCATTATAAGTGATCACGTCTTACCAGGAAATATATATATTGGCACCTTACCGTCTTGACAGACGATAGTTTGTGCTTTAAAAAGGCATAATAACTTTTACCTAAGGCTGTATCGCATGTGACTGATAAGGCCAATTTGTGCTGCAAATGTCCGTTCACAGTGGCTGCATGTGAACACGTTCCATAGCACAACGCCTGGGCTAAAATATAGAGATCATGTGTTGCGCATGCAGCATGATCCATCTCTCGGCCTGCCTAGTTCACTCCAGAGGAAAGGTAACACCCCTACATCTGGAACAAGACAAGCTGCAGAAGCTGCCGGATCAGCAAAGCAATGCTCTAACTGTCCGCCTGTCGGAGCTACGATCCTAGACCAGCTGCCAACCAAGGCTTAGGGCCTGGTCTGCCCTGCCATGACATTTTGTCTTTAGCTTGCATTTCCTTGCACCAGGGTAAGGCTTGTACCCTCCCAATTGCGCCTAGGCGAGTTCAAGAATTGTTGACTTTCGTTTCTGTACACTTAATGTTACCAGGCATCCATGTTTGTTTACGTTACCGTCCTACTATTTGTGTCCTGATAATATCGCAGCAGTGATTCTCTTAATTTGACACTTTCTATGGCCTCCATTGAATCCTATCTGAGTGACTCTGTTCTGGTCCAAGCTGACAGTAATATGCTTCGCCTCAGCAAGACATGATTACAGATTAGGCAATTCAAACACCAGGCTTTCGATTGACTGGCTCATTAATTAATAAATAAACAAGGAAAAGGAAATGCTACGCATATAAAGTGCAGGAAAACCCGGTATATCTGAAGCAGGTGGAAAAGAGAGAGGAGAGAGTTAGATAATGAAGATAGTGTGAGAGTCAGAGATATGAGAAAGATGTATTGAAAGACATTAAAGAGTGGTAAAGACAAGAAAGGGAGAGGTGGGAGATCGAGACTTAGAGCGAGCGAGCGAGAGAGAGAGAAAGAGAGAGAGAGAGAGAGAACTCGTGTTCGGGTGGCTAAGCTCCTTTCCCAAGACAACAAAAGTAGAGGACAGATAAGAACATAAAGACAAGTGTGCAGGTTCTTGCGCAGCAAGATAAACAACACCTAATACACAAAATCCGTAGAAAACATATGCCTAAAGCGAAATAATCAGACAAGCATTAGTGTCAACTAACTCCTGAAAATGGGTGGGGGGGGGGGGGGACACGTCACCTCCCCGTTTGGGAACCGAACCTCGAGCTCCCATGTACCAGGCGGAAACTCTAACCACTATGCTACTGAACACACGTTAACGGATCCACAAAATATTGTAATGTGGACACACGCATAGGAATAATCACGTGACCTACTTCGATTGCGAATATAATTTTTTTCTATTCGCAATGGAATTGCGAATAGTCACTCCGTTTTTTATTTCATTGACTCTCTTTTCATTCCCAGTTTTTCTAGAACCTCTGTATTTGATTGGTTTTGTTTCCATGAAATATGACATATTTTTCTGTGTATCCACATCTCGATGGTCTCTGTTAGACTTTCTAATTGCTTATTCAATGTCCAGGCTTCTGCGCCATACAGTAGTGTTGAGTATCATCATCATCATCAAGTGCCGTGCCGGCTGGCATAGGCATTCATGGCTCTCCACAGATCTCAGTCTTTAGTTTTCTGGATTAACTCTGCTGCTGATATTCCTCCATGCCACCGTCTCAATCCGTCCAGCATAATTTCTCTTGGTCTGCCTCTGCCTCTCTTCCCTTCGATCTTTCCAGTTGTGTGTTGAGTATACATAATAAAATTTGACAATTCTCATATTTAATGTGTTGTAAATCCCTCTAGATGTTAGTACTGATTTCATGCTCTTGAAAGCATGTTTGTCCATTCCTATTTTCTTTTTGATTTATGTTTCACTTCTGCCATCATCTGTTATTACATGTCCAAGATAGGAGAAACTTGTTACTTGTTCTAGTATCACCCTATTTACTGTGATTTTCATTGATGACCTCTCCTGCTAATGTGTCATTGTCATTTTTTGTATGGTAATACCTAAGCCACATTCTGCACTATGCCTGTTTGCTTGCTCCACTAGTTTTGGTAACTTCCACTAGTTTTGGTAACTCTTGCTCACTTTCTGTTAGTAACACGGTATTGTCAGCATACTTAAGATTGTTTAGGATTCTTCCATTGTTGTTAAGTCCAGGCAGTTCGACTTGTTTAAACATTCTTAAAAACACATTAAACACATTATTAAAACAATAAATTGAAGAGGCTTGGGGACAACACGCATCCCTACCATACTGTTCTTTTTATCTCTATGGGCATCAATATCAAATTGACTCATGTTGTTCCCAGTACAAGTCACTAATAAGTCTCCTTTCCGTCTACTCCTATATCATGAAGGCATATAATTAATTGTTATTGTTGTACTCAAAAGCTTTTTTGTAGTATATAAAACATATTTTTCTGAACTTCTGTAATCTTTTTTTTTCAATTAACATCCTCAAACAGATTCTCTTGTGCCAATGTTTTTGTGGAACCCAAATTGTTCTTCACTACTGCCTTATCTAGTTTATTTTGAATTTCTTTTTTATATGACCTTGAGGAGTATCTTAGTTATATGGCTCATTATGCTAATAATTCTGTAATCCTCGTAATCAAAAGCTCTTGGATTTTTGGGTAGTGTGATGAAAATGGATGTTTTCAAGTCCTTGGGGATGTACCCTGCAGTCTTCGCAGACTTAGATGGATAGGACATGTTAGGAGGATGGATGATGGTAGATTACCAAATGGACATCTTTTTTGGTGAATTACAGATGGGTAAGAGATCTCAGGGTCGTCCTCTACTACGATACAAAGATGTGTGTAAGCGGGACATGATTGATACAGGCATTGATAATGCACATTGGGAGCAAGTTGCCGCTGAACGTGTTCCATGGAGGACAACTATCAGATATGAAATAATGACAAAGGAGAAAATGATTGCAGATAAAGCACACACAGAGCGTGAGAGATGTAAGATGGTGCATGATGGTGGAAATGACCATGTTTTCACATGCATCCACTGTGGACAAAGATTTGCAATACAAGTTGGTAATATACCAAACTATTGTCTGTCAAGACGGAAAGGGGTTAATGACAATTTATATATATATATATATATATATATATATATATATATATATATATATATATATATATATATATATATATATATAATTACATAATTCTGTGATAGTATCAGTGCTAGAGATCCTATTTCAAGATGTAGATGATCAGTGGGAAATGATGAAGAATTCAATCAGTTGTGCAGCAGAAAAAACTATTCCAAAAGTAAAGAAAGTGGGCCGTAAGACATGGATGACTGAAGAAATTTTACAACTAATGGAAACAAGAAGACAGAACAAAAATAACCCTGCCAAATATGAAGAAATTCACAGAAAAGTGAGAACCTTATGTAAGAAAGCAAAAGAAACATGGCTTGAGAAAAATTGCAGAGAAATTGAAAAACAACACAACAGTAACAATGCGAAACTAATGCACAAAAGAATTCAGGAGCTTACTAATCAAAGAACACGTACATCAGCAGGCTGCCTAAAGACAAAAGATGGAAGAGTCATAATAGAAAAAGATCAGATATTACATGAATGGTCAGATTACGTGAAAAACCTGTATGACGATAACAGAGACGAACAGTATAATGTTCAAAATAATAATGAAGGACCAGCAATTTTGAAGATGGAGGTTCAGAATGCTCTTAACCATATGAAATCTGGCAAGACCCCCGGTTCAGACAGCATCACAACAGAAATGATTAATGCTTTAGAAGAATATGGAGTAGATAAAGTCACCAGTCTGCTTAATACAATATATGATACTGGAAATATACCTCAGGAGTTATGTAATTCTGTATTTATTGCAATCCCAAAGAAATCAGGAGCCTTGGAATGTGATCAACATCGAACAATTAGTATAATGAGTCACATCACGAAGATTTTGCTAAGAATTATCATGCAAAGAGTTAGGAGGAAAATACAACCTGAAATAGGAGAAGAACAATGTGGGTTTGTAGAAGGCAAGGGTACAGTAAATGCTGTGTATATACTGAGAACCATAATCGAACGTTCTATAGAAGTAAACAAAGATCTACACCTTTGCTTTATTGACTACACAAAGGCTTTTGATAAAGTGCGACATGTCAACATGATAAGGATACTTGAAGATCTACAAATTGATGGAAAAGATCTTAGACTTGTAAAAAACATATATTGGAAACAACAAGCTGCCATAAGAGTTGATAATGAAGTAAGCCAATATCAGCCTATTAAAAGGGGTGTGAGACAGGGATGTGTAATGTCTCCAGATCTGTTTTCCCTGTACAGTGAACGTATTTTCAGAAATATTGAAGATATGGAAGGAATCAACATTGGGGGACGATGCATAAATAACATTAGATATGAATTAGACAGTCTTGATTGCAGACAATGAACAGGACCTGCAAAATTTAGTAGATGCGATTGTTACACACAGTGAACAACTAGGGTTAGAATTAAATTGTAAAAAGACACAGATTATGGTCGTCACTAGGAATAACGAAATACCACAATGTAATATACAAGTAAATGGGAATATTCTTCAACAAGTGAATAGGTACAATTATCTCGGAACAGTAATAACATCTGATGGAAGATGCCTTGAAGAGATTAGAACAAGAATCGCCATGGCAAAAGTAGGCTTTAGCAAGATGAAAAACATACTGACCAATAAAAAGATGTCAATTGAAACGAGAAAAAGAGTGTTGAGATGCTACATAGAACCTGTACTTTTATATGGATGTGAAGCGTGGACAATGAGCAGTCAGGCTGAAAAACATCTGATGGCTGTAGAGATGTGGTTTCTGAGGAAAATGCAAAGAATACCATGGACAGCCAGAAAGACCAATGAACAAGTTCTTCAAGAAACAAATGAAGATCGTAAATTGATTAGAGAAATTAGACGTAGACAGTCAAAAATTTTTGGGCATGTTATGAGAAGAAATGGATTAGAGAACTTGGTGACGACTGGTAAGATCGAGGGGAAAAGACCAAGGGGTAGACCTAGAAGCAAGTACCTGGATGGCTTGGCCTTGTGGCATGGTCGAGACAGAAACACGGAGCTGATCCACGACTCTGGTGATCGAGTGAGATGGCAGAACATGATCGCCCACGCTTACCGGCATGGCACATGATGGATGGATGGAGTATCAGTGCCAAAGCTGGATAAGGATTTTATCATTTCCGTTATCTTGCCAGGATCTGCAGTATTTCCTTGTTTCATCTTTTTAATGCCTTAATGCCTCCACTACTTCAGACTTTAATATGTTTGGTCCATCTTGAGTATTGGGAGCAAGTCGCAGCTGAACGTGTTGCATGGAGGACATGAAATAAAAACAAAGGAGAAAATGATTGCAGATAAAGCACACAGAGAGTGTGAGAGACGTAAGATGGTGCTTGATGGTGGAAATGACCATGTTTTCGCATGCATCCACGGTGGACAAACATTTGGAGCACGAATTGGCCTTATCAGCCACACTCGCCACCGCCATGGGTCGTAGTTTTTAAGCCTTTTTGAAGCACAATGTACCAAACTATCGTTTGTCAAGACGGAAAGGGGCCACTGATCACGCCGGAAAGCGTGGGCGATCATGACTCGCCATTTCACTCGATCACCAGAGTCGTGGATCAGCTCAGTGTTCCGGTCTCGTCCATGCCATGTGGCCAAGCCATCCAGGTATTTTCCTCTCGGTCTTCCTCTTGGTCTGTTCCCAGTTGTCACTAAGTTCTCCAATCCATTTCATAACAAGTCCAAACAATTTTGACTGTCTATGTCTAATTTCTCTAATCAATTTACGATTTTCATATGTCTCTTTAGTACTTGGTCATTGGTTTTTCTGTCTGTCCATGATATTCTTTGCATTTTCCTCAGAAACCACATTTCTGCAGCCATCAGATGTTTTTCAGCTTGACTGCTCATTGTCCAAGTTTCACATCCATACAGAAGAACAGGCTCTATGTATCCCCTCAACACTCTTTTTCTCGTTTCAATTTGCATCTTTTTATTTGTCAGAATGTTTTTCATCTTGCTAACGGCTACTTACGCCATGGCGATTCTTGTTCTAATCTCTTTATGGCATCTCCCATCAGATGTTATAACTGTTCCGAGATAATTGTACTGATTCACTTATTGAAGAATATTCCCATTTACCTGTATTTTACATTGTGGTACTTCATTCTTCCTGGTGACGACCATAACCTGTGTCTTCTTACAATTTAATTCCAACCCCAGCTGCTCACTGTGTACAACAACCACATCTACTAATTGTTGCAGATCCAGCCTGTCATAGTCTTGCTCGTATCTAGATAACTAAACTTGGGTTCATACAGGCAACAATAAACCTGGTGGTTATGAGATCGAAGATTTATTGTATTCTCATATACAGTATGCGTTGGCGCAGTGGGTAAACAGACCCGCGCTATATTACATCTGTCAAATAGGAAAACATCACCCACATAAGTATCATTTAACAGTCTAGCAAACTATCTAGCCAATGTCTATATATCTATTGATATCTATAGAGTCCCTCAAAGGCAGGCCCTGTTGCCTCTCTCAAGTCCATTCGTCCTCTGCCGGTCTCCGCGTGTCCTAACCCGACACGGGCGGTAACTCTGTCCGAGTTCCTCGTGGACCCCGCATTAGGCGGGCCACATCAGTGTCCACGGAATCATGGACTTGGTGACCACCTTCTATCTAGAAGGTTCTAGCTTACTTGGGTCCTGCTCGACTCAATGGTTTCCCTTGGGCTGGAATTGCAGCCCTTTACTAGATATATACGTGAGGCGGTGACAGGATCCCCCCTCCCCCGTGACCTGATTTGTTGTTGGGAATTAGATCCGTTCTAATTCTGTCACCGACTCACCTACCGTTGGTGTTGTAGTTTGGTGGATAGTAACCTGGCAACCTACCTATTAGCACTAAAAACTCATGTATTCTACCATACAACACTTGTCTGATTTGGTGCAGAGATCCCTGTCTCTCGTGTGCTTAATTATGCTTATCAGACCGAAGTTCCATGGCATTTTAGTAGTTGTATTTACAACTTGCCCTTCTCATAGTACCCAAAATGGTACCCAGACAAATAACCCCTATATAACAAGGGTTAACAAGACGGAAGTCTTGGCTAAATAAGTACACCTTCAAATCTTGATCTGAGTGTGTATTTCTATACACTTTTACTCCCGTATGTTATATAATGCTAAATATGTAGTTACCTTGTTCTTTTATCCCTTTCATACTACAAGTGTCCCTGTTGGCTTGTTAGTGTGTTTTGACTAATAAGTTGATGTTTCTAATAAAGTGACTGTATTTTACCTTGATAGTGTTGAGTTTTAAGGTTTGTGTACTGTGTGTGCTGAATGTGTGGCGTATTTCTAAGCGTCACGAGTTGGGATAACCTCAATCATGAAATACTGCACTGTGTGCAATACATGAAAAGGCATTCCAAGTAGTGGTGCTTAGATGTATCCTAACTACTAAGCTAAGTATATTAACTCACTATTAAACTAAGTACTACACATGTATTCACAAATTAGACAAGTCATACAATTTACATGAAAGACGCAGACAAATTAAAATAAATACGGTTTGCGTACAATTTGTCCGCCAAGTGTATCGTTCTCTCATTTAATCCATTCACACAGTCATTCACTCATTTTTCAATAAAAATAGTATTTGGTTAAAATATATAATTAAAGTTGAGGTAAGTGTTATTGCCCTTAGAAAAAATGGGCTAGGCGATATTTGCCCTTTAAGTAAATACGTACTTTTTGTACGATTAATGACAAATGGGTTACAATTTAGATAGAGACAATTGTATAGGACGGTTCTTTAGCTTAGGAATGGTACCGCCTGTAATATTAATGTCGAATATGTACAAATTACAGGTGAATACAATTTATATACAACAATAATGGAAATATAATACATATTTAATCCTAAACTAATTAATTAATTAAATCCAACGATGATGTGCGCGTCGTCCTCCTGTCGCTAGCGTGGTATGCCATGAATGGTAAAGCTAGTATGGATCTCTATTGAGTGTTGTCGTCGATGTCGTTCTGTTTCGGCTGTTAGTAAAGTTACGTAGTAACAGCAAGTATGGCATGTTCTTAATGTCCTATATAACGAGTTCGTACAGAATTCGGAGTTAGTTCGTTGGTTGATCTTATTGGTTGACACAAACACAGTTACTGTTTCTTGCTGGAATCGTTCTAGCGCTTAGGCACTTGATGGTATAGTTCTTAAAGTAACGTATCATGTTCTTGGGTGTCGTAATTCAACTAATCACTGAGAGTACTCTAGCAGGTGTAGAGTTCCACTGTAATATGCAACCGACTAAAAGTATCACAGTTTATAGTATGGCTAATGGTAGATGTGATCAGAGTCATTCTACTGGCGCATTCACTTGCCGTGACAAAAGGTCAGCCACAATGTTGTCGGTGCCTCTGATGTGGCGGATTTCGAAGTCGAAATCTTGAAGTAGAAGACACCATCTTTGTAGCCGATGGTTTTTCGGCGACCCCTGGTTAAGGACTAATAATCATTATTTATAAACCATTATTATAATGGCGAACTGTCAGTGAGGACCACAAAGTGACTCCCTAAGAGGAACTTTGATAATCTCAATATACAAAACACTAGGCTCAGACACTCCAATTCAACTGTGGCATACTGAGTCTCAGCCTTCTTTAATTTGCGGCTTACATAGAGAATTGGGTGTTTTATGCCATCCATTTCCTGCATCAAACATCCTCCTATTGCGATAGCGCTCGCATCTGTGATTGTTTGGAGTATTTGGTGTTCACTACTGCAGCTGCTGTATCATTGTGACTTATATTATGTTGAAAAATATCCCTGTTTGCTGTAAAAAATGCATTTCCTTTCGCCTCGATTTCCTGAATGCTCTTACAATCCATTTGTTTTAAGAACTTGGCAAAAGGTGTAGGAATGGTGCTAACTATTTTATCTATTATAATTAGTTCCTTAAGTTTATCATGGCTATTGTTGGTTTTAGCCGAGTTAATCCATTTTGTGCATATGTCTTGGACTGTACTGACATAATCTATGAAGGTTTGGTTTGGTTGTGGAGATAATTTGGCAAATTGTTGTTGGTAACCTGCAGTGTCTAAAGAAAAATGTTGGAGAATGCGTTGTTTCAGGTACTCATAGTCTTTTCGCATTTCCTGTGGTATTGTTTCTATTACTTTCAGTGGTTCAAGAGCCAGATTCCTCATTAGAATAAATGCCCAATCTGATTTACTGATTTTATGATGAGACATGAGACACTCAAAATTTTCTAAATAAGCGGAGATGGAATCTCCAGAACAGAAAGCCTTAACGAGACCTTTATATTTATTATATTTTTGTTCCTCTTCTTTGCTCTTTAACTTATTTATTGATATTTCGGCGTTGGACTCCATTTCCATCTGTTTTAATTTTATTTGTGTTTCGGCATTCAATTGGGCCTGTTTGGCCGCCGCCTCGAGCTCCAGCTGTTTTTCCTGAGCCTGCATCTGCATTTTCTTTTCCTCTGCTTGCATCTGCATCTGCAGTTTCTTTTCATCGGCTTCGATTTGCAATTTCTTTTCATCTGCTTGCATCTGCAATTTCTTTTCATCTGCTTGCATCTGCAATTTCTTTTCCTCGGCTTCGATTTGAAGTTTCCTTTCCTCTCGTTCTATCGCTCTTTCTTCACGGGCAATGTTTTCTGCGTGTGTTTTCTGTGCCCATTCTGACAATTTCTCTTCTTTATAACCTAACTTTATTCCTTGCTCAATGCATTTATCTAAGGTAGACATTTTGTGTTTCACTTGTTTGTAATATTCCTAAAATTAAATCCCTTAGAAAAAATGTAGTGTAGTCGAAAATTTGGTTAACTCCCTTACTTATTAATGTGTAAATCAAAATGCAAGGTTATGTTGGTGAAAAGTTCATGAATATGCAACGAAATCAATATGATACAAAATAATACATTGATGAAACATGAGAAGTACAGCTTAGAAGTACAATGAGTATGAGGTGAAACTTAGCTCTGAATTTTGAAGCTCCTCGATGTTATCGTGCACTCTCGTTATTGTTGGAAAGGTTTCATCGGTTGGACGCGGCACTTGTTGCGGAACAATCTGCTCGTGGAGCGAGAAAACATTAGTGACTGTCACAAAAAAAAAAAATGTCAAAATAGTAACATGTAAAAAAAAAATCTTTACAGAATCAAAATAAAGAGGCGCTGTGGAGGCAATGGTGAGACATTGCCGAGGGACTCAGATTACTTCTATTTTATCGCTAGATAGCTACTAGTTCTATGTAAATTTACAACGTTAACAATTTCTTTGATTTAACAAATCAATGTGTTATCAAAAATCAATGTTTTATCAACAATCAATGTAATATGATTAAATAATTACTTTTACATGGCATTTAACAGGTTTTTAAGAAACATTCTATGCCAAAACCGGAAAACTAGCCCCCAAAAAGCCTGTCATAGTCTTGCTCGTATCTAGATAACTAAACTTGGGTTCATACAGGCAACAATAAACCTGGTGGTTATGAGATCGAAGATTTATTGTATTCTCATATACAGTATGCGTTGGCGCAGTGGGTAAACAGACCCGCGCTATATTACATCTGTCAAATAGGAAAACATCACACACATAAGTATCATTTAACAGTCTAGCAAACTATCTAGCCAATGTCTATATATCTATTGATATCTATAGAGTCCCTCAAAGGCAGGCCCTGTTGCCTCTCTCAAGTCCATTCGTCCTCTGCCGGTCTCCGCGTGTCCTAACCCGACACGGGCGGTAACTCTGTCCGAGTTCCTCGTGGACCCCGCATTAGGCGGGCCACATCAGTGTCCACGGAATCATGGACTTGGTGACCACCTTCTATCTAGAAGGTTCTAGCTTACTTGGGTCCTGCTCGACTCAATGGTTTCCCTTGGGCTGGAATTGCAGCCCTTTACTAGATATATACGTGAGGCGGTGACACTGCGCATTGTCTGCAATCAATACCGTATCATCTGCATATCTAATGTTATTGATGTTTCGTCCTCCAGTGCTGATTCCATTTATATGTTCTACATTTCTGAAAATATTTTCACTGTATAGGGAACAAAGATCTGGAGACATTACACATAGGCTGATATTGTCCCACTTCATTATCAATCCTTATGGCATAAATATAATTACATAATTCTGTGATGGTATCAGTGCCACAGCTGGATAAGGATTTTATCATTTCCGTTATCTTGCCAGCATCTGCAGCATTTCTTTGTTTCATCTTTTTAATGCCTTCTCTACTTCAGCCTTTAATATGTTTGGTCCATCTTGAGTATTATACAATGTTGGTTTGTTGACCCTGCTTTCCCAGAATAAATCTTCTGTGTATTCTGTCCATATTGTTATTGTCTTCATATTATCAACTATAATTTCTCTTCAGACTTCTCTTCATAACTTCTCTTCGGACATCTTCATGGCACACTTAGAAGAAAAGAGATCCTCAGACATCAGTAACTTGGCCTTTTACCGTCGTTACGTGGACGATATACTAATCACCACAGACGAGCTACAAACAACGTCGTTCCATGCCACAATGAACGGGACACATAAAAACATCTCTCTATCTATGGAACACAAACACAACGAAGCATTGCCGTTTCTAGATATCCTAATGAGACGTAGAGAAGACGGCACAATTCAAAGATCGGTGTACCGTAAAGAAACATGGGCTGGCCAATACTTAAATTTTCAGAGCTTCGCACCTGTCCAGTACAAACAGGGCTTAGTACGGACCCTGTTTGACCGTGCTAGGAAGATATGCACCCAGGACACACTGACAGAGGAATCTGAAACTCTGAAGAATGCCTTAAACCTGAATGGGTACTCCACAGGATTTATAAAGCGCCACTGCCAACAGCTCAAACCGAAACCAGAAGTAACTACAGTCCCTAAACTCAAGGTAGTCATCCAGCTAACCTTCCGAGGAGAAGACGTAATGCAACGTCTGCAGGACCGGCTCATCACAGCAGTCGGGCGAACATTCTGTGCTGCAACTCCAGTCATCAGGTACAGAACCAAACCTATCCCCATCCCAGCAGTAAAAGAACCTGTAGCTTTGTACACCATATCAAATTGTATTTACCAATTTACATGCAGATGCGAAGCCATCTACATAGGTAGAACTGAGCGACAGTTACATTGTAGGGTTTCGGAACACATTCCGAATTGGGTGGACAAGATACACACAGAAGATGGTAGCCTAGGCAGGCCGACACACCTGAACAGTCTGGCTTCATCGGTCACGAGACATGTGCTCGAGAGCGGTCACGTGGTTGAAAGAGACAGTGCCTTCCGTGTGTTGTTCAACAAACAAAGTAGTTGATTGTTAAAGTTTGCTGAAGCTATAATAATCAACCTTTGTAAGCTGTCCTTGTGCAATCAGAAAGACATGTTAGTCAGTTTAAAATTACCGTGGTAGACAATCGACATTACTGTGCGAACATGTGTATATTTCAGTTTGAAGGATTTATCTAGTTAATTCACTTTACGTTGTGTGATTTCTGCAGTATGTACCTGACGAGATGCGGCAAAATATGCCAGGCAATAATCGTGCAATCTATTGTTTGTGTCTTCGTTATTCAAATATAATTTCTCTGTTTTCCTCTGATACAACCATTTTATGTTATATTATTGTTATCCTGTGTACATTTTCTTAAATATTTTCATGCAATCCTTTTGAGTTGTGTTTTTATGTTATATTATTGTTATCCTGTGTACATTTTCTTAAATATTTTCATGCAATCCTTTTGAGTTGTGTTTTATTTCTGAAGCCTCTAATTCTTTGCACTTTTTCTGCAACCACTCTTCTTTGACAACTTTCCACATGTGACATATTTATATTAATGCATATTCTGGAGTGTTTGTTGCTTTCTTTCTGTAAATCATTTTGCTCAAGATTTCATCAGTTATCCACAATAGCTTTTTCTTATTTCCCTTCACTGGTAAGGTGGTATTTGCAATCTGTATGCTAGTGTTTACACATTCCCACTTTGTATTAATTTTCTGCTAAGGATTTTTATTTCAGTATTGTTCCATGCTTTCAGCGATTAGCCTATCATATTTATTTGTAAACAGTATACAAAGAAACAACAATTTGTCTGTATGATAACCCTTGCAATGCATTTTACTATCTACATGTTCTGACATCTATTTGAATAGGTCCCAACACACAACACATATGTGCATTTTTGGGGATCTTTTGGTGAAATTAAATGTTAACAGAAACATTCTTAGAATAGTGTATCAATGCAGATGACACATCTTGACTTGTAAACAAGTTTTGACTCATAAACAGTGTTATGTCTCACGAGTTTTTTTTAAAAAATGCCCATATTAAATGTCACAATGATTTGGCAAGAATTATAATGGCAGGCATGATTCCCAGAAAACGAGGCATTGGTTGACACACATAACAGTTGACATGGGACCTCACAGACAGATAATGAGGCAATGGAAATGATGCAAGATCCAGCATCTTTCCAGTAATTTGTGATAAGAGTGATGTTCAATGAAGGACTTGATGCACAGAAAGAGCCTTATTTGAGTACTGTTGAATGTACATGACCCTGCCTTCTGTAATTATTTGGTTATATTTGTTTGTATCCCTGGAGAAGACAGTTTTCTTACAAGGCTTCATTCACATTCTTGACATTATCCTCTGATCACTTCTACAGCAGATCAAAATTTTCTGAGCTGTAATTATTCTAGTTATGACGTCTTGACTAATTAGGATTCTAACAGCTTTATACTGTGTTTAATAACACACACACAAACAAAAGTCTGTGTGCTATAAAGAACAATTTTGCAGAAGTCATGTCACTTAAACATTGAACATAAACTGGTTCTTTTCATGGGAATATTTATTCTGTGGGAGTTACAGTAACACATTGGCTAGCATGCTTGGCTGCCAGTCAGATGACCATGTGTTCAAGTCCACATTGATAGGGGGATTATCTTTTAATGACCTAGGCTCCCAGTTTGACTCAGCTTAAAATGGGTCCCAGGAAATGTTCTGGAAAGTTAAAGCAACCAACATAAAATTGACATCACAGATGGAGTGATGATTGGTCTAAAATACAGAGCTAGCAAATATTCTCTGCTTGACTCAAGGTGTGGAAATTTTGTCTTTACTTATTCTTTCTGAAAGCATGAACTTGGGTATAGAGGTTTCCTTTGTTTGTCTTTATTTTGCTATAATGCTTTTACTTATCAGCCACCCCATATCTATACTTTTTTATGCCCAGCAGACAGATTAATGTGCCATTTGTGTGACTGTATTCATATGTATAGTTTCTTAAACAGTTGGTTTATTAAAATATAATGAGAATGTTAGTGTTCTCTGTCCGGCAGTTGTTATCTAGGCAATATAGATAATTTTGAATTTCCAGTTCTGATAAAGCAGTAGTTGATTTTACTAAATAGCTAAAATATAAAATGAGTTGTTTAATTCCAAAATTGTGCAGTTTGGTGCTAAATATTTTCAAAATCTATGTGCAGTATGAGGGTTATAAAATGTGTTTTCTGTCATCACAAAGAATGAGTAAACAATGTGTTGTCTCAGAAAACTGAAGCAGGTAATGGCTGGTATGTTTTATGCTGGTTATTGTGCAATGTGACATAAAGAAATAAGGTTTTAGATTGATATCAAAGGAAGTTATTGCAGAATACACACTTTATGTTAAATAACATCAACTTTTATCATCATTTGCTGTATGGATGCATTATTATTGATCAACTTTATGTACACACACATATACATTGGACATAATACATGTGTTTACATTGAAACTTTAGGCATGACTGACATGTGTGACATTTGTGAGTCAGGGCTGGATGATTCTTCGGGATACCAAACTGTGCTGCATTATGTTTTAACTTGATTGTATGTGTGTACGTGCTCCCCCCCCCCCCCCCCCCCCTTCCAGACACACACACACGCATACATGTATGTTTGTTTCTCTCTATTTGTTTTTTCTGAGTTTAAATGAATTATATGTGACAATCTTGTTAAAAAAAATTAATATACACAAACACACACACTCTCTCTCTCTCTCTCTCTCTCTCTCTCTCTCTCTCTCTCTCTCTCTCTCTCTCTCTCTCTCTCTCTCTCTCTCTCTCTCTCTCTCTCTCTCTCTCTCTCAGGATTATTTGTGGGATGAGAGTTACTGGCAGCCTCATTTTTTTCAGCCCTGGTGAAGGCCAGGTTATCATTCAAATAACGTTCTACCTGCCAAACAGATCAGACAACTACTACCTTGATTCATATTTCTAGATTATACCACATCATTCTAATAGCACATGTTTTATCAACCACGTGTAAACACACCTACATCTGTGTACATGTATGTGATTGTCAGTGGTGTGCAAGCCAGGTTGTCAGCTTGCCTGGTGGATTAGACCATGTGTTACAAATGTTGACCTTTTAGTCCTCAGAACTAAAATTGTTAAACACAGTCCGCCACTGGTGATTGCGTATATTTGTCTGTGTGCTTGTGTATGTAGTGTTAGGTGTGCATATATCCCCACACACACAGACACACACATGCATGCACGCAACACACACACACACATAAACACACACACACACACACAGAGTGAGAGATCAGTACTTGAGACTGGAGCCTGACAGTTGCTAGGTGCACCCAGGGGATGGTGGAGTGACCCCTACATATAGAGGTTAGCTGTGTATATCCAGTGAGCAGCCATCAACCTCAGGTCATGGGGTCACTTTTTTCATTTTGCTGGAAAGACTTTTGATCGTGTTACCACTTCCCCTACCTCATACAGTTCACTGACCAAGGCATCATCATTGTCCTGTGTCCACCTTAGTGCTGGTTGACCCCTGTCTCTTCTTCCAGGAACCTTGCCTTCCATTACTGTTCTGTCTAGTGACATTTAATATGATAATATTACTTCATATTCCAAGACAGATGCTGTTTAGGAGCCAGGTCAAATTTTGTAGAATGTCACTACTTTTGTTCTTCTTGACTCACAGTATTCTGAGAACTCCTCTGTAACATTTAAGCTCAAACACTCCAATGTTCATTATTAGTGAGTGTGAAATGATCCAAGACTCACAGCCTGTTTTGCTACAAAAAAGATGCATGTTCTCAGAGTTATTGTGTTTTTCTTCCATTTTAACCTGTGTTAAGCCATAGGCTTTTAATACCTTTGCATTGTTGTGGTCAGTCTCCCCCATGTGAACAGTCCCTAATGCTGTTAATTATAGAGCGAACATATTAACAGTTTGTGACCTTTCCAGTTTCCTCGTTGCTAATTGCAATTTTATTTGACTTGTAGTTTTGTCTGTGGACATTTTTGTTTACGTTCACAAAAAACATTTTGGCAACTATCTTTACATAATTGCTAAATTATATGTGAAATAATCATCAGTTTTACAGAATAGTGCCAACAATTCCTTAAAGCCAAAATGCATGATATAAACATTTTGTAAGAGATAAAAGCTCAAAGACATCTGATCACAAACATCAGAAAGAGGCAATCATTTTTGCTCACATTATGAGAAGACAAACATTTGAACATATTGTGACAACTGGAAAGACTTGTGGAATGAGAGATAGAGGAAGACAGAAATGCTTGCTTGCTTGCTTGCTTGCTTGTGTTCGTTGGCTTGAGCTCCAACGCGAAGTCCTGTATGTCGGATGAAGGCATCCTGTTATCCAACATCAGTGTGATGTCATACAGGACCTGAGGTTTGCGTGAGTATCCGTTGTCCCATGTCTGGCTTATTGGTGTGCAGACTGGTGGTTCCTCGCCGTACAGGCAGACACTCTCCGACTTCGGAGGAATCAGCGATCCTATTGACTTCAGCCAGGACCCCGAAGGGACCTGTTGCCCAGGACGCTCGACGAGGACGCGTCAATAGGTCTTGGCCAGTATATAACCCGGCCCTGGTGCCTTGGAAACACCTCTGCGTCCCAAGACAGAAATAAACAGAGAGGGAGAGAGAAAGAGAGAATTCTTCACAGTTTTGTGTCATGGCCTGAATGGTGCCAGCACACAAATCAACACATGCTGCTGGAGATCACAGGATGTCGAAAAGCACAATTACCCATGGCAAGGTACTTGATGATGATGATGACAATGATAACCATTGGTGGGTGAGGGATGCCATAACCTCTCCTGGCTGTTGCTTTTGCATGGCTCATCTCTTCAGACATTGCTTTAATTCAGCATTGCTGAAAAATTTATACATATATATTTTATTCACAAAACAATTGTGATTCTGTCTTTCAAATGTAACCTTCATTAGCTTAATATGAATTGATATATTGTTTGCCAATGAAACTTCTATCATTGTTTTGCCATGTTTGTCTGTTGTATATCATTTTAATGTAATGCTGAATTATGTTTGTGTGTTTGTTTTTTTACTAGAATCGCCAGCACCACCGGATGACAATAAATACAAAGTAATATTGCCTGCTGTTATAGTTCCTGTTGTTGTGGTTATCATCATTGGCATTGGTGTAGCAGTGTGTTGCTACAAGACAAAGAAGGGATCAAAAGGTAAGTTGACCTAACAGCTGTCTAGTTGTACAGTACTATATTTTAAACAAGAAAAGGTCAATGTTATGGGTTATATCAACAGACGAGATGTAATATAGAAAATATACTTATATTGGAACATATTTGGCAAGACAGATAGAGGAAGACAGAACAGTATGCATGCTGGACCTGGACAACAAATGAAAATATAAGTAGAAGCAAAGTAATGAAAATATCAGGGGAAAGATGATTGGAGCTCCAAACTGTATTTGAATTTCATTTCTACCTGCATTTGTTGCATAATACATAGATTGATAAATCGTTATCTTGGAATCTGTCACCCACTTTATGTATATTCATAAGATGTAATTGACACTAAAAATCTCTAATAAAGAAATACATTCTGGAACAAACAGCAGACATGCACTGTGAGCTGCCAGGTCAACAATCAGGGGTCAGCCTGAAAGTTTGATCTGAAACTGCCACAGCTGTGTGCCATTTCATGACCCCCAGCATTGGGCACCCATCTTTCAGAAAGTAATAAAGTCCACGATATACATAAGGCAATAGAACTACATCTGAGATTAAGACTAGTGCTTTTATGTTCATGTCAGCAACAGAGAAGAAACCTGTAGAATACTGCAAGATCTTGAGACTGTAGCAGACTTCAAGCACATGTATGATCTAAGATAAATGTAGAATGAAGATGAGCTGAACAAGAGCAAGAACTGCTCAAAAACAGTAATTCTAGTCAGGCTGAAACACATGTTGCAACATAAGAAGGCTATGACTGGGACCCAACATCAGATTGTTGCAAACATTGGTCATGACTACACTTGTATGCAAGCAAACTATGGACAGTAAATGAAGAAACACTAGAAAAGATTACTCCTGAATTGAGATCGCTTCAGATGTATTATCAGAATACCATTTAAAGAAAACTGTGACGGCACCGATGCCTAGTTGCATTGGCTACTGCTTTTCCCTTGGCCAACATCAGTGACGTGGAGAGTGGGAACCTGCTACTGGGCAACAGCTGGTTCTCTGCATCCCATTGCCCAGGCTTGTGCATCATTTCTCTTGGTCAGCCTCTGCCTCTCTTCCCCTCGATCTTTCCAGTTGTCACAATGTTCTCCAATGCCTCTGTTCTCATCCCATGACCGAAGAAAGATGTTTGTCTCTTTCTTATTGTTGTATATAATGTTCTAGTTTCATCAGCCTGTTTCAGGCAGTAATTGTTAATTACTCTGGCAGTCCAAGGAATTCGCAACATTCGACTCAGGAACCACATCTCTGTTGCTTCTAATTTCTTCTTAATTTGTTAATTTACATTCCAAGATTCACTGCCATACAGCAAAACTGGTTCTACATAGCATTTCAGCACTCTCTTTCTTACATTCAGTGGTAGTGACCTATTGCACAAGATACTCTTCATTTTCTGAAATGCGACTTTTGCTTGATCTATTCTGCTCTTAATCACTGTTATACATATTCCATCTGATGTTATTCTTCTTCTTCTTTCTTTGATATCACCATTGTTACTGTTTGCTTGATATTCAGGGAGAGTCCTTTCCTTGCACTCTCTGTTACTACAATGTCCAACAATTGTTGTAGGTCTGTTGATTTATCTGCCACCAATACTGTGTCATCTGCATAGCGTATATTATTTGTATTATAACCTCCAACTAGTATTCCTGGTATCTCTTTGATCTCTCTCATTATTACTTCGCTATATAGGGAGAAGAGATCTGGTGACAAGACACATCCCTCTCGTACTCCTAGCTTTATGTGTTCATAACTACCCTCTTTATTTCCAATTATAATTGCTGCTACTTGGTTTCAGTAAATATTCTTTATTATTCTTCAATCTTTCCCATTAGTTTTGATATCTTCCAACATTTTAATCAGTTCATCATGTTTTACTTTATCAAATGCTTTAGTATAATCTATGAAGCATAAATATGTCTTTCTGTTTCTCTATTGACCTTTCTATTAGTGTCCGTAATGTATAAATTGCATTGTTTGTGCCCTTTCTCTCCACAAATCCATACTGTTCTTCACTAATTTCCATTTTTATTTTCTTTCTGGTTCTTCTCATTATGATTCCGAGTAGAAGCTTAGTGATATGGTTTATAAGGTTAATTGTTCGAAAATCTTCACAATCAATTGCTCATGGTCTTTTTGGTATAGCTATAAATACAGATTTCAGCATATCACTGGATAAATACAAGTATGTATATAAAAATTCAAAATACAAGTGATGGCACCGAAAGAATACTGAAGCTCCAACTCTAGACAGAGGCAGGCCCAGTTGGTATTATAAGTATTTATGTCCCAACACTAACCGGAGCATCAGAGACTAAAGATAAGTTTTATGATGACCTTAGCAAAGTGGTCAGTGAAACACCAGAGAAGCAACATCTTTTTATCCTGGGGGATTTCAATGCCAGGGTTGACTCCGATCACAAATCTTGGCTTTCATGTCTAAGACTGTTTGGCGTTTGAAGGTCAATGACAGTGAACAACGTCTCTTGGAATTATGCAGCCATCATAAATTGTGCATGACCAACACCTTCTTCGACACAAAACCACAACATAAAGAGTCATGGAGGCACCCCAGATCAAAGAACTGGCACCAACTCGACCTGGTGCTCACTAAATGCAGCAATCTTCACAATGTACGGCTGACTTGCAGCTTTCATAGTGCTGACTGCGACACCGATCATTCACTCGTTTCCAGCAAGGTGAAGATCAAGACTACGAGAATCTATAGAAAGAGGGCAGAAGGAAGACCACGCATTGACATCAGTGGCACTCAAAATAAAGAGATAGGTCAATAAATTCACACAGGCTATGGCGGAGGCTCTGCCTGGCCCCATAAATAGAACTGCCACCGAGAGATGGTGTAATTTGCGTGACACCATCTATAACACAGCACTATCAACATCTGGCAAGAAGCAAACTAAGTCAACCGACTGGTGTGAAGCACACTCTGAAGAGATGCTCCCAGTCCTGGAGATAAAGAGATATGCATTCTCAGTGTATAAAACATCACCATCAGAGAAAACATTTGCAGGCACTGTGAATGACCAGAAATAAAGTACAACAGACCACAAAAAAATGTGGGAACGGGTACTGGCTACAGCTCTCTGCACAAATTCAAAATGGAGCAGAAAATGGAAGTATAAGATGAATGTACGAGGGCTTCAAGCAAGCTGTTGGTCCATCCAAAAATAAGATGGCCCCTTTACGATCAACAGAGCGGGTAATGATCAAAGATCGGGCGAAACAGATGGATCGCTGGGTATAACACTACACAGAGCGATACTCAGTGGAGAACACTGTCAAAGAAGAAGCCCTGGAAGCCATGCAGTCCATCATGCATGCCATAATGAACCTTGCCTCACAGAAATCGGCGAAGCACTAGACACTCTCAAATCTGGCAAGGTACCAGGAAAAGATGGTATTCCACCTGAAATTTTAAAATGTGGCAAAGAAACAATCATCCCAAAACTATATGCAATACTTCAGCTCTGCTGGAAAGAAAAATCATTACACAAGATATGAGGGACACAAACATTGTTACCATTTACAAAAACAAAGGTAATAAGCAACTGCAATGACTATCACAGCATTTCCCGCCTCAGCATTATAGGCAAGATTTTTGCTTGAGTAATCCTAAAACGATTACACATTCTTGCTGAAAGAATCTACCCCGAATCACAGTCTGGATTTAAACCCAACAGGTCCACCATCGATATGATTTTCTCACTCAGGCAGCTCCAAGAGAAGTGCAGAGAACAGAGGAAGCCATTATATATTGCCTTCATCGACCTCACAAAGGCATTTGACCTCATGAGTAGAGACGGTCCTCTTAAGATCCTTGAGAAGATAGGATGTCCACTCACCCTGCTAAGTTTCCTGAAATCATTTCACGAAAACATGCAGGGGACCATTTTATTTGATGGCTCAACATTCCATTCATTCAGCATCAGCAGTAGAGTAAAGCAGGGATGCGTGCTTGCTCCTACAATTTTTGGTATCTTTTTCACTATTCTCTTAAGGCAGTCATTTAGGACTGCCACTGAAAGCATATACCTCCACACAGGATCATATGGCAAACTTCTTACCCCATCAAGACTCAAGGCAAAGACCAAAATAAAATCAAGATGCACAAGTGAACTACTTTTTGCAGATGATGCAGCACTGACTACTGATGCAGCAGAAGATCTGCAATGGCTCATAAATCATTTTGTAGCCACCTGCAGAGACTTTGGGCTCACCATCAGCCTAAATAAAACACAGGTGATGGAACAAGATGCTGATGCACCTCTATTAATGAAAATTTATGATTATGAATTGAAGGTTGTCCATGATTTCGCATATTTGGGGTCATTGATATCAGATAATCTTTCCTTAGAGACAGCAATCGACAGACACATTGGAAAGGCAGCCACTACACTTTCCAGAGAAACTAAGACAGTTTGGGAGAACAATAGACTAACATAGTGTACACAAGTTCAAATTAGTTAGTTAGTTAGTTAGTCGCAGTTCCAACTTAACAGCAACGGGTCGTCCCCATTATGCTCCGTTCCTGTGCCAGTGAATATCACACAAAACGCTCCCCACTGCCCAATGTGAAAAGTGGAAAAGACAGGAGTCTCGACAAACATCAGCCCGCACAGATACACTGTGCATAATGCCGCCACCAGAATGTCAACATTCCAGTCCCCCATGAAACACCCTGTTCATCTCTGATGGAATCGGCAGTCATTTTCCTATCTGAATGTTTCCTAGATGTTCACCCACACAGTCCACGAAAATACAGTTCATCGCTGATGGCAGTGGCAGTCAACCAGAAGCCCAGCAGCCATGCATTTCTGCATAAGGCAAAAACCGGTCAACTCTGGGACATAGCCACCTGCCATCACTCCGAACATGCAGTCACGTTCCAAAAAAACCTCAGGCAGATTCAAAAGCATTTCACATGAAACTCACAGCTCACAGTGTCGCGCCACGCACACACTCAGTAGCAGGGCGATGGAACCATCAAGCCTCCTTAGTCGCCTCTTACAACATGCGTGGTAGGCTACAGTGTTATTATTCTTTGCTTCCCTTATGGGTTCCGGCAGCACACGGGACAAAGCTTGTGTTGTTAGCACACTACTCTATGGGTCTGAATCCTGGACCTCTTACTCATGACAGGAAAGAAATTTGATTTCCTTCCACATGAGATGTCTGAAACGTATTCTAGGCATATCATGGAAAGACCATATAACAAACAAACATGTGCTTGACTCTCTCTTCAAGCAGAGATGCCTCCAGTGGCTGGGCCACTTATCTCGAATGGAGGGTGAACGTATTCCAAAAGATCTCCTAAACGGAGAATTAGCCACAGGGAAGAGGCCAACTGGAAGACCCCAAATGTGTTATAGGGATGTGTGTAAACAAGATATGAAAACCCTTGACATAGATCCAGACACGCGGGAAAGAGTTGCATCAGACTGATGTTCCTGGAGAAGATATCTACAAAAAAGACTGGTGCTCTGTGAGCACAATCTGATCCAACAAATTGAGGATAAAAGGCACAAGCACACAATACAGTCACTTTTTGCGGGACCTGCTTCGTCTTACAGATGTGGAAATTGTGGCAGAGATTGTCACTCTCACATTGGACTATACAGTGGTGCTGTCAGATGCCTTCCCAGTGGCACAACTCTATAGTCCTATAGGACTGAAAGAGGCCTACTGCTATTTAAATATAATCTCTCAGCTGGCAAAATATATTGGATGTGTGTACATACATACACTTCACACAAACACACATATATGCACACGTGTGCGCGCACACACGCACGCGCGCACACACACACATACATTCCTCTGAATTGAATGTGTGTAGAAGATTACTGGTATAAGATTGTAAAACACTCAGCTTGTGCTGGAGTTGAAGGTAATTATTGAGAATAGGAGACAGTTGGAGGACACGATCAGAATTCTTGTTCACCAGTCTTCAGCTTATTTCCCCTTATGGTTGAATGAAGATGGCAAAAGCTAGCTACATGTCCTTCACAGGACATTGCAATCAACCCCAGCGTCTATTGGTTATTTGTGATTTACTAGACAATTTTAGTTCACTAGTTTACCATTGCTTTCTGAACACAACAATGTAGTTACTTTGACAACCATGATGTAACCTTGCCATTTACTCTCTAACCAACGTTTGTGTGCTGTGCGGGTAGCATCATCAGAGTTGAAAATGTCCTTGACTGAGTAAAATATGCCTGTCACATGCTGTTTCTTGCTTGTGAAGACACACTTGTAGACTTTACTCTTGATTTAGAAAACACACAGTGAAACCATAACACATAAATCAACCGTGTCTGAGTGCCACAAGCATGTCTGTGAATGAAACAGCTGGAAACGTGGAGAAGTAGTTGGATTCTTCATCATAATAATATGCAACACATCATTCACTGTGGTAATGCAATGCCTTGAAACATATAATGGCATTTTATAGAATAACAAATTCTGGAACATTTTGAAGTATGTATGTGTAGCTGTGTTTGATTGTTGACAAATTGTTTTATTTAATTCTTTTGTGTTGTAAGTTGGCAGCAGATTACTACAAATGTGGTTTGTACATTATTCTTTGATATCTTTTTGATCTAGCTGTTTCTAATCATGGAAGAAATGAAAATGCAGATAAAACACATACAAGTGAACATCCTAAGAAAGATAGGTAAATTATTAGTTTATTTATGTATCATCATCAGTCATCATCATCAAACACCTTATCAACTTGTGTGGGTATTAATGCTACCCCACAGTTCCCATCCTCTTTCAGAGTGTATCATTTCATGTGCCAATATCATCATGTGCCTTAATGCAAAGCTGCTCAGAATTCTCTCAGTGCTTGCCACTATCACTTTTTAAAATAATGTTACCAGTTGTTACAATAATGTTACCGGTTGTTACAATATTGTTACAGGTTTTTGTTGTCTTACACTGAGGCCATAAATTATTGCTGTCTCCCTGATAAGCCTGTTGTAAGTTGCCTTTGTCTCTTTCAAAACAGTTAGATGACTTTATTTGATGCCCATTTCATTTTTGGCATCCTTCTGTAAAACCACATTTAGATAGCTTCCAGAGTTTTATCTTTCTGTGTGTTGCTTGTTTACTAATTGTCCAGTAGTCACAGTTGTATGCTAAAATGTGTTCTGTGTAGCATGCCATAATTATTTTATTTCAAGTCCATTATGTGCATTTCCTATTGCTATTGATCACATTGATACATCTCTATCTGATGTTATTCATGTAACATCATTATTCATGTACCTAAGTATTTGAATTTCTGTTCTTACCTAAATTAATACCAGTGTGTTTAATTGTACATTATGACAGGATACATTTCTGTGAATTATCCACAACATTTTATAATCTCCCAGTGGAAGCCAAGACTCATGTATGTGTGTACTTGTCTTCAGACATATTGACCATATGCTACTAGGGCCATATTTCTGGTAGACTAATGGTCACTCAGTGAGAGATGTGGTCAGTATCACATTGGTCATCTTCACTTGTAGACTAATGGTCACTCAGTGAGAGATGTGGTCAGTATCACATTGGTCACTTCCCCAGAACATCCATGGTGCCCATTCTTGGCTGGGTGGCCCTGGAAGCCCAGCTCAGTTGTAGCACTCAATGTGGGTTCAAACCCATCAACCCCGGGCCAGCCAGCACACGTCTTGTGGCTATGATACTGTGGCTCCCTATGTGTATGTATGCATGACAGGCTTTTAAAAACATTTCAATTCAGCTTTTATACTTTTGGACTACAAGTCACAGCACAGGTTTACAGCAGGCATGGTCATGTCACTTCTTATAGCATACAATATACAGCAGGCATGGTTACATCATTTCTTATAGCATACAATATACAGCAGGCATGGTCATGTCACTTATAGCATACAATATATAGCAGACATGGTCACATCACTTATAGCATACAATATACAGCAGGCATGGTCATGTCACTTCTTATAGCATACAATATACAGCAGGCATGGTTACATCATTTCTTATAGCATACAATATACAGCAGGCATGGTCATGTCACTTATAGCATACAATATACAGCAGGCATGGTCACATCACTTATAGCATACAATATACAACAGGCATGGTCACATCACTTATAGCATACAATATACAGCAGGCATGGTCACATCACTTATAGCATACAATATACAACAGGCATGGTCACATCACTTATAGCATACAATATACAGCAGGCATGGTCACATCACTTATAGCATACAATATACAGCATGCATGGTCACATTACTTCTTATAGCATACAATATACAGCAGGCATGGTCACATCACTTATAGCATACAATATACAGCAGGCATGGTCACATCACTTATAGCATACAATATACAGCAGGCATGGTCACATCACTTATAGCATACAATATACAACAGGCATGGTCACATTACTTCTTATAGCATACAATATACAGCAGGCATGGTCACATCACTTCTTATAGCATACAATATACAGCAGGCATGGTCACATCATTTCTTATAGCATACAATATACAGCAGGCATGGTCACATCATTTCTTATAGCATACAATATACAGCAGGCATGGTCACATCACTTATAGCATACAATATACAGCAGGCATGGTCACATCATTTCTTATAGCATACAATATACAGCAGGCATGGTCACATCACTTATAGCATACAATATACAGCAGGCATGGTCACATCACTTATAGCATACAATATACAGCAGGCATGGTCACATCACTTATAGCATACAATATACAGCAGGCATGGTCACATCATTTCTTATAGCATACAATATACAGCAAACATGGTAACATCACTTCTTATAGCATACAATATACAGCAGGCATGGTCACATCACTTATAGCATACAATATACAGCAGGCATGGTCACATCATTTCTTATAGCATACAATATACAGCAGGCATGGTCACATCACTTATAGCATACAATATACAGCAGGCATGGTCACATCATTTCTTATCGCATACAATATACAGGAGGCATGGTCACATCACTTATAGCATACAATATACAGCAGGCATGGTCACATCACTTATAGCATACAATATACAGCAGGCATGGTCACATCACTTATAGCATACAATATACAGCAGGCATGGTCACATCATTTCTTATAGCATACAATATACAGCAAACATGGTCACATCACTTCTTATAGCATACAATATACAGCAGGCATGGTCACATCACTTATAGCATACAATATACAGCAGGCATGGTCACATCACTTATAGCATACAATATACAGCAGGCATGGTCACATCACTTATAGCATACAATATACAGCAGGCATGGTCACATCACTTATAGCATACAATATACAGCAGGCATGGTCACATCACTTATAGCATACAATATACAGCAGGCATGGTTACATCACTTCTTATAGCATACAATATACAGCAGGCATGGTCACATCACTTATAACATACAATATACAGCAGGCATGGTCACATCACTTATAGCATACAATATACAGCAGGCATGGTCACATCACTTATAGCATACAATATAAATCAATGAGAACTACTGAGAATTCAGCACAGCAAAGACAGACTACCCTGCATCAAGGTCATGGGTGCAGTGAAACTAGCGACAAACTAACCCACATTACATGTAATACTTCTTAGGTTATTATTGCTCAGTTTTTCATCATAGAAATCAGCCACAGTGTGTTCTGTTGGCTGACAGAAACATATATTGTATGTTCATGCCATATATGTAGATGATAGTGTTAGTGTGTGTGTGTGCCTTTCAAGGTCAACCATTTGACCCAAGATCCTGCTATTTCTCTTTACACTGTAAGACCTGCATTTGTATTTTATGGAAGGTTGTCTCCCATACTCATAATAGAAACGTTAAAATAAGATTTAAATATGTAATTTTTCTTTTAATAGAGTGATGGAATAGCTGTAAGTAAAGATGTCTGCACCCAGTAGTGAAAATGAAATGAACTTCTAGCATGATTTACTGTGCAGATGTTGTTTGCAAGTCAAGTTGGTTGCTGTAGTTTGTAGGCAGTTGCATGAAGCAGAATACAATTCGAGTGCTACCAAAATCTAAAGTGGCATATTTGTTAATCTGTTTGACCATTTTTTCTCTGTTTGATTCATGGATGGCTTTCTGTGAAAGAAGAAACAATTAAACCTGATATTCCAATGACAAGCTGTCTAGTTATCAGCCATAGAGAGTGTAGTAGATCTCATTTGTTTACAATAAAATGTTGCTGATAATACACATAATATTTGCTCATTTTTGCTGACTACAACTTGGGTGTATTTTTTATGTGAGCACTACAAATAGAATTATGCGGTTTTCAATATTCAAAGTAACCTACATTGGAAAGTTTGTTGAGTTCCCGTCACAGTTTGACAGTGAACATTTTGCAGAATTCAATATGTGTAGTGGTCTGGCCTAGGGGTTAGCAACTTTCTCCTTAATCCTGTTTATCCACGTGAGCAAATGCAGCTGCGCGAGAATATGTAGTGGTTCTCGCCGTGCCGATTACTTACGGGATATGTGAGCCGGCGGCTCAGAAAGCAGTGGCAAACTACTGAGTGTAATCTTGCCAAGAAATCAACAACAGCGGTAAAATGCTGGTGTTGACAGCAATTTCCTGTATTAGGATCATCATCATCATCATCAAGTGCCGTGCCGGCTAGCGTAGGCGTTCATGGCTCTCCACAGATCCCGGTCTTTGGTGTTCTGGATCAACTCTGCTGATGATATTCCTCCATGCCACCGTCTCAATCCGTCCAGCATCATTTCTCTTGGTCTGCCTCTGCCTCTCATCCTCTTGAACTTTCCAATTGTCACGATGTTCTCCAACGCCTCTCTTCTCATCACATGACCAAAGAAAGCTGTTTGTCTCTTTCTTATTGTTGTATATAGTGTTCTAATCTCATTAGCTTCTTTCAGGCAATCGTTGTTAGTTACTCTGGCAGTCCAAGGAATTCGCAACATTCGTCTTAAAAACCACATCTCTGTTGCTTCTAAGTTCTTCCTAATTTGTTCATTTACATTCCAAGATTCACTGTGTATTAGGATATGCGGGAAAAAAAGTCATTTATTATGTCAGACATTTTTTTTTCTAAAATGCATTTTGCACTCTAGTTTTTCAGTCTGTGTTGATATTTTCAGCCCTAAAAATGAATTTGAGAAAATGTTATACTGCAAGAGAAAAGCTTTTAGTAAAATATGCGGAATCTAATAACAATCCTGGAGCAAGTTAACATCTGTCCACTAATGAGTGAAACATTTGATTACGGGGGAAACAAGAAAGCATACAGAGGCACTGCAAGTGTTGCCTAGAAAGACTTCCGGTCCGAACATGGAGGATAGGCAGTGAAACGGTTAAGGCCTCTGGAGTGTTTATGCTCGTGGCTACCATTGGCATTCGCATTTTCTTCATGTTGGACTGAAAGTATATGGTTCCGTTGCCCTGCTACTGAGTTGAGTGTGTGGCACGACACTGTGAGCTGTGAATTTTGTATGAAATGCTTTTACATCTGCCCGAGGTTGTTTGGATCGTGAACTGCATGTTTGGAGCAATAGCGGCTGGTTGTGTCGCAGAATTGACCGGTTTTTACCTTATGCAGAAATGTGTGGCTGCTGGTCTTCTAGTGACTGGCGCTTCCATCTACGGTGAACTGTATTTTTGTCGAGTACTTTTGTGTTGGCATTCTGGCGACAGCATTATGTACAGTGAAATGCTTTTACATCTGTCTGAGATTGTTTGTGGCATGAACTGCATGTTCGGAAAAAAATGGCTTAGCTGGCTCAAGGTTGCCACTTTTCTTTCACACAAAACATCTAGAAACAGAACAAACAACATCTAGAAATATCTAGACTGTGTAGGTGAACATCTAGAAAAACATCCAGATGGGAAAATGACTGTTACTTCCATCATAGATGAACTGCATTTTTCGTGGAGGACTTCTGTTTTGATATTCTGCAGCATTATGCACAGTGTACCTGTGAGGGCTGTTGTTTGTCGAGACTCTTGTCTTTTCCACTTTTCACATTGGGCAGTGAGGAGCATTTTATATGATATTCACTGGCACAGGACCAGAGCATAATGGGGACGACCCGTTGCTGTGAAGTTGGAACCGCAACTAACTAGCTAACTAACTAATTGTTGCCTAGTGAGAAAAGCATTTATCTTGGGTCACCACCAGGTCTTCTAGACCTGGAAATATATTACTGACGTGGGTAATTGATAGGAATTCTACAAGCCTTAGTTGTTTCACGCCTTGAAATCTGGCTCAATACTCTGGATAATTACTCATTATTGTCAACATTATTCATTAGATGACATTACAGATGGCTAACTGAGGAAAGTAAAGGGGGTAATTCATGTAAAATGGACATATTTCCCCTCTGGTACTCCTGCACAGGGTGTCTGAATGTCAAAGGGCACAGGGTTCAGTGTGGTATTATGTCCCATTAGTGCTGAAATATGCAACTGATATGACATATTTATTTGTACAAATTTTTATCTCCAGAGATTAGTAAGCGAGGCAAATCGCAGGTAAAGTATGACCTGATATATTTTTGTTATAAGGAAACGTCTTGCTGGTTGTTCATTTGCCAAAATGTAAATACACAGCAATAAGTGAACGTATTTTATAGTAAATGAATAGATTATTTATAAACTGGATAATGACATAATTCATAACCACTGACTGTAGTGAATAATTGTATAACATCATTTCATGATTTCCAACTAAACAACCGCAATAATTATAATGGTATGTTATTTTAAGTAAAAACATATTGCATCTTATTTTTTAAAAATTCCATATCCATATTGTGTACATAGAATAAGAGACCAGAAATTAGTTTTGTTGTTGTTGATGTTATTTTTTAATTACACCGTGAATTGATCTGATCAGTCAAATTCGCTATCACCATGGGTTGTAGGATCAGAGGTAAATAGCAAATTATCCCTTGATCAGGAAACCAACATCAGGATTGGGAAGGCAGCAACAACAATGAACAGGTTAACTCAAAGAGTCTTTGAGAACAGGAAGCTTACTGCCAAAACAAAAGTCCTTGTCTATCAAGCCTGTGTCCTTAGTACTCTTTTTTATGGCAGTGAAGCCTGATCAACTAAGTCACACCAAGAGAAACATTTAACAGCTTTCATATACAGTGTCTACAAAGAATACTTTGTATTAAGTGGAAAGACAAAATCACAAATACTAAATGATTGGAAAGATCAGGTTGTGTGACAATTTATTCCATGCTCAGTCTTTGTAGACTTTGATGGATAGGACACGTTAGGAGGATATGGTAGAATACCAGTGACATATTTTTTGGTGAATTAAAGATGAGTAAGAGGTCGCGGGGTCAGCCACTACCGGCATTGATAATACATATTGGGAGCAAGTCGCCACTGAACATGTTGCATGGAGGGCAAAGATCAGAAATGGAATAAAGATGAAGGAGAAAATGATTGCAGATAGGTCACACACTGAGCGCGTGAGGCGTAAGATGGGGCGTGATGGTGTACATGACCATATGTTCACATGCATTGTGGATGAACAATTAAAGCGCGATTGGTCTGATTAGTCACAATCCCTACCACCATGGATTATAGTTATTATACCTTTTTGAAGCACAGTGTAACAATTGTCTGTCAAGACAGCAAGGTGTCAATTTTATTTTTCATTTTCTTAGGAATGCCAATAATGAGATGTAGTACATAATAAAGTGCATGCACCTTGAAGTCTAATCTATTTGTGAGGTTCATAACATATCAATGAAGCTACCTTAAGTAATGTGACATGCAAAAAATAAACACACAATTATTTGACAACTGAGCTACGTTATACAAGTATCTATGTGAATGATGTGGCTCCATTAACAAGTTTCAGTAAAATAGTGTCAATTTGTGTTTAACTGCTTGTATTCTTCTGTATGCACATTTTCGTTTTTGTGGGATTTTCAATTACTATGTATGTGTAATACACACACCCACCCACCCACCCACCCACCCACACCACACCACACACACATATGCTGCATAACTGTGCGCACATACACACTTAAATTAGGCAGCCTCAGAATGTTTCTGGAATATGTTATTGTATACAAGTCAGTAATAGTACTTTTATTTACACTACATTTCCTTCCAAATAGTTCCCTTCGGCAACTATAGTCTTGTGCCTAGGGGCCATGGATGAGCTCCACAGTTTGTGCTTTGTGCGACACTCTCGGCAGGTCGCTTGCCATTCTGCAAAGATAGACCGAGCCATATGTGGTAGAACATGGTGCAATAAAGTTGATTCTCTCACTTGTATCATGTAATCTGTATACAGCTCTGGACAGATTCATGTGGCTCATTCTCTCACATGTAACATGTAATCTGTATACAGCTCTGGACAGATTCATGTGGCTCATTCTCTCACATGTAACATGTAATCTGTATACAGCTCTGGACAGATTCATGTGGCTCATTCTCTCACTTGTATCATGTAATCTGTATACAGCTCTGGACAGATTCATGTGGCTCATTCTCTCACATGTAACATGTAATCTGTATACAGCTCTGGACAGATTCATGTGGCTCATTCTCTCACATGTAACATGTAATCTGTATACAGCTCTGGACAGATTCATGTGGCTCATTCTCTCACATGTAACATGTAATCTGTATACAGCTCTGGACAGATTCATGTGGCTCATTCTCTCACATGTAACATGTAATCTGTATACAGCTCTGGACAGATTCATGTGGCTCATTCTCTCACATGTAACATGTAACATGTAATCTGTATACAGCTCTGGACAGATTCATGTGGCTCATTCTCTCACTTGTATCATGTAATCTGTATACAGCTCTGGACAGATTCATGTGGCTCATTCTCTCACTTGTATCATGTAATCTGTATACAGCTCTGGACAGATTCATGTAGCTCATTCTTTGTAACATGTAATCTGTATACAGCTCTGGACAGATTCATGTGGCCCATTCTCTCACATGTAACATGTAATCTCTATACAGCTCTGGACAGATTCATGTGGCTCATTCTTTGTAACATGTAATCTCCATACAGCTCTGGACAGATTCATGTGGCTCATTCTTTGTAACCAAGTTCAGCTGCATTGTTTCAGTGATGGTTGCATTACTTCCCTTTAGTAGATTGCAGGTGATGAAGCACGGTTACATGAGAGGATATCTGGTTGGAAAACATCAAAGACACCCTAGTGCAGTCAGATCGTGCATTGCGAGCTACTGCTTGAGCAACATATCGGTGTGCTGGAGTGTTGTCATCAATCCAGCCATCTGTTGTATAATGTTCTGGGACTTTCTTTATTATTGCATTTCCTAGACGATACAGGATTTCAGTGTTAATTTTTTTAACTACTTAAACTTCAGAAATGAAATACTCTGCGGAGGAATAAAAATGTAGTAACTTGTCCATTGCTATTGTCCAGACAACAGCTATGTGTGTGCACAGAGAGAATGGTGATTTCCATCCAGAGGACTGGCATATTGTCTGAGGATCATACAACACACAATATATTCATTAACAGTGATTATGTTAATGAAGGCCCCCCCCCCCCCCATATAATACCTTGCAGTCTACTGAGTATATGGTGCTAACTCCCCTATTTTGGAGACTTACCAACACTTGGTGTCTCATGTTATCTATAACATGCCAGCTGTCTTTACTTCCCAGAACATTTCCTAGTTGCTATCTTAGGTAGGGTTAACCTGGGAGCCCAGTTCAATGCTAATAAAATGCCTGCCTCAGTGTGGGTTTGGACATATGGCCACATGGTTAGCAAACAAGCACACCAGCCACTGTGTGACCATGGCTCCTGCAGTGATACAGTAGTTGTGAACATTGTGTGACCATGGCTCCTGCAGTGATACAGTAGTTGTGAACATTTTGTGACCATGGCTCCTGCAGTGATACAGTAGTTGTGAACATTGTGTGACCATGGCTCCTGCAGTGATACAGTAGTTGTGAACATTGTGTGACCATGGCTCCTGCAGTGATACAGTAGTTGTGAACATTGTGTGACCATGGCTCCTGCAGTGATACAGTAGTTGTGAACATTGTGTGACCATGGCTCCTGCAGTGATACAGTAGTTGTGAACATTGTGTGACCATGGCTCCTGCAGTGATACAGTAGTTGTGAACATTGTGTGACCATGGCTCCTGCAGTGATACAGTAGTTGTGAACATTGTGTGACCATGGCTCCTGCAGTGATACAGTAGTTGTGAACATTGTGTGACCATGGCTCCTGCAGTGATACAGTAGTTGTGAACATTGTGTGACCATGGCTCCTGCAGTGATACAGTAGTTGTGAACATTGTGTGACCATGGCTCCTGCAGTGATACAGTAGTTGTGAACATTGTGTGACCATGGCTCCTGCAGTGATACAGTAGTTGTGAACATTGTGTGACAATGGCTCCTGCAGTGATACAGTAGTTGTGAACATTGTGTGACAATGGCTCCTGCAGTGATACAGTAGTTGTGAACATTGTGTGACAATGGCTCCTGCAGTGATACAGTAGTTGTGAACATTGTGTGACAATGGCTCCTGCAGTGATCCGGTAGTTGTGAACATTGTGTGATAATGGCTCCTACAGTGATACAGTAGTTGTGAACATTGTGTGACCATGGCTCCTGTAGTGATTTGATAGTTGTGAACATGTGTGACCATGGCTCCTGTAGTGATTTGGTAGTTGTGAACATTGTGTGACAATGGCTCCTGCAGTGATACAGTAGTTGTGAACATTGTGTGACCATGGCTCCTGCAGTGATACAGTAGTTGTGAACATTGTGTGACCATGGCTCCTGCAGTGATACAGTAGTTGTGAACATTGTGTGACCATGGCTCCTGCAGTGATACAGTAGTTGTGAACATTGTGTGACCATGGCTCCTGCAGTGATACAGTAGTTGTGAACATTGTGTGACAATGGCTCCTGCAGTGATACAGTAGTTGTGAACATTGTGTGACCATGGCTCCTACAGTGATTTGGTAGTTGTGTACATGTGTTACCATGTCTACTGCAGTGATCCGGTAGTTGTGAACATTGTGTGACAATGGCTCCTGCAGTGATTTGGTAGTTGTGAACATGTGTTACCATGTCTACTGCAGTGATCAGGTAGTTGTGAACATTGTGTGACCATGGCTCCTGCAGTGATTAGATAGTTGTGAACATGTGTGACCATGGCTACTGCAGTGATCCTGTAGATGTAAACATTGTGTGATCATGGCTACTGCAGTGATACAGTAATTGTGAACAATGTGTGACCATGGCTCCTGCAGTGATCCGGTAGTTGTGAACTTTGTGTGACCATGGCTCCTGCAGTGATCCGGTAGTTGTGAACTTTGTGTGATCATGGCTCCTGAAGTGATTTGGTAGTTGTGAACATCATGTGACCATGGCTGCTGCAGTGATTCGATAGTTATGAACATTATTTGACCATGGCTCCTGCAGAGATTCGATAGTTATGAACATTGTGTGATCATGGCTCCTGCAGTGATTTGGTAGTTGTGAACATTGGTTTCATGATCAGCCAATGATTAGGTCTCAGTCACGTGTCTTACCATTCAGGAGATAACAAAAGCTTATGGGAATGTCCCGAATGCTGTGATGTCGGTTCCTAAATCAATCAATCAATCAATCAGGAGATAACATTGTGGGAACTATGTGTTCATGGAAACCACATCCCTCAAATGTTCCAACTCCTGAATCTGTTTTCAATCAACACACACAACATTATGAACATGCTCAATGTGCTCATTGTGTATTGAAATTGTCACTTTGTGGATCATAATTAACACTTATATGACCTTCACGGAAATGCTTTTACGCTACTTAATTATTGTGATTACTTTATAGTATCAACATATGAATTCTAATTCAAGATTAATGTTGCTGATGCTGACTCCACAAATTAAACACAAATCATCAAATTGAACACAAAAGTTGACAAATGCACATTGTTCAGTCATGACCATTTTGTTCAGTCATGACCATTTTCAACTCTGGCTATGCTACATGTACTTCAGTTTGAGAGTAGATGTTATTTTGTTTGACAAGTCAATACCATCATGTGAAAACTAATATCCCTGGCATGATGATTACTGAAATAACCCACACGTGATGATGAAAAATGCCAAACAACAAATGTAAAGGAGTTCGGGCCGCTGACCGGGAGAAGGGGGGGGGGGGGGGGGGGAGGGGGGGGACTTGAGGCTTGCACTTGAATGCTCTGACCTTGCCTACATCGAATCCTTATGAGGACTGGACATGATCGGGACCAGCCACGATGAGAATAACACAAGAAGCGACAAGCTCGTAGCAGTGCTAATAGAGAAAAGAAGCCAACAAACGAAAGAATGCGGGCCCCAGTAGGCCCGACCAAGGACCGGTCTTTATCAGGACCAACACAAGACAAAGAAAACAAACAGATAGCACAAAATAAATTTATCAGACGAACAGAGCGGAACCAATAAAACCAGTAGGAATTAGGACTAACAGTCCACACAACCTGTCCACTCTCAACAATAACCACAGCTGAGGAAGCAGGTTAGACGAGACCGAATTTAGATTTTTTTTTATGTGGAAAATTGGAATTGGATTACTGAAATAGATGTCAGCTGTTATTCATACTGTATGAGACACACACCACACATGCACACGCACACGCACGCATGCGTGCACATTGGACATACTGTTTGTTTAGTTGTGGGTATTGGTTTTATATGCTGCCTATATAAGGGTCGTTCATTTGAAACCCGTTCCAATGGCTTTATTACAAAAGCATGAAAGAGACATTAACAGGTGTTAGTTAGTCAAGGTTCCAACTTCACTGCAACGGTCGTCCCCATTATGCTCCATTCCCGTGCCAGTGAATATCACAAAAAATGCTCCCCACTGTCCAATGTGAAATGTGGAATAGACACGGGTCTCGGCAATCCAACAAGCCTGCACAGGTACACTGTGCATGACACTGCCGTCAGAATGCCAACCAAAATTCATCCACGAATACCACAGTTCATCGTCAATGGACTCGGCAGTCACCAGAAAGACCTCATTGACCCGGGTTTTCTCACATGGCTCGGTCTCCCACCGCAGGGCGACCCGCCGAAAGCGTCACACAAATCACAAACTCCGCAGCTTCAGCGCCGACTCCCAGGAGTCTCCCGAAAAATGCACTCATGAACCGAAAGGGCAAATCAGTCAATTCAGCGACAACCGGCAGCCATTGTTCTAAACATGCAGGTCACTACACAGGACAGATGTACAAGCATTCCACGTGAATTTCACAGCTCACGGTGTCACCCATGCACTCACTCAGTAGCAGAGTAACGGAACATAGGTGTAGTAAAATTAAACAAAGTATTCATTTTGAATGAATTATCCATCATGGGTTGGTCAGAAGAAGTCGCCGTAGGCATTCAGGCAAGCATCCCATTGTTGAAGTATGCGGCGAATGCCGTCCGCAAGAATGGATTGTGGTTGCTCACTGAACCAAGTGTTTACCGCTTTCATTACGTCTGCATCTGTGTGAAATCATTGCCCCTTGAGAGCTTTTTTAGAGCTTCGAACAAATGAAAATCACATGGTGACAAATCAGGACTATAGGTTGGATGTTGCAGAATTTCCCACTTCTTCCAAGCTAATGCTTCCTGCGCAATCTTTGCAACGCGGATGAGCATTACTGTGCAACAAAATCACACTGCGAGAAAGCATGCCGGGTCGTTTATTCTTGATGGCTTTTTGCAGCATGTCTAGTGTTTCCAAGTAGTGGGTAGAGTTGATGTTAACTCCAGGTTCTTTAAAGTCGGCCAACAATAGCCCTTCATGGTCAAACAATGCGCTCAGCATACTTGAATTTTTTTGGCTTTTGGTGATCCAGCATGCTTTCATTGCATGCTCTATCTTTTGCTGCTCGGCTCCTAGTGGTGACACCAAGATTCATCGCCTGCCACAATGCAGAAGAGAAATGCATCGCCCTCCACTCTGTAACGCAGCAAGTGGTTCAAACACCATCCCATGCATCCCTCTTTTTGATGGTCGGTCAATATTCGTGGTACCCACTGTGAACACATCTTCCGATATTGCAGTTTCTTACAAACGACCTTTTGAATTGTCGCAATTGACACATCAAATTCTGTGGCTAGTGAACATGTGCTTCGACAACTGTTCATCTGTACTGCTGCATCAATTCTGGCGATGGTTTTTTCAGTTGCAACAATATATGCTTGACCCGGCCGTCGAAGATCTATTGTGAACTGACGTCCTTTCCGAAACATTCGTGCACAGTCTGTCACTGTTATCTTCGACACACATTTGTCACTGTACGCTGCCTGCATTCTTTGATAAATGTCCACTGGTTGACATCCTTCAAATTAAAGAAACTGAATCATCGCTCTTTGAGCTTTGTTGGACGGATTTTGGATCAACACGGCCATTTTTTCAACGGTCAGAAACAGAACCTATGCAATATGGGACGATAAGCATGTGCTCTTTTATTCATTGGTCAGTACTTATCACATGACTCTGACATGATCATGTTCAACGTACGCAATTACGTGTGGTGTGGCACGAACGGATTTCACATAAATGCTCCTAATATATGTGATATTTCTAGAACTTCTAAGTTCTTGTATTGTGTTTCAAACTATATTTTTGCTAACCTCTAGGCATTTGCTTATGTTCGTGTCTGTTTGTCTAACTGGAATGAGAGAGATTGGCAGACAGACAGACTGAATGAAACATCAAATGTCAGTCAATATGTATTTACCCTGCTACTGCAAAGTGTTTCATCATCTTTAGCAATGAATGGCCAAAAAAAAAAAGATATAGACTAATGAACCTGAACATCAGATCAATTATGACATGGAGGCATGTGAAATGTACAAGAGTAGGAAGTCGTCTGTAAAGATATAAAGACAGCATTCAACAAACGCTGAAGAGATTGTGCAATGGAATCTAACAAGAATAAAGTTTCTTTCAGGAACTAGCCTTCTGGCTGAGATGCATGACATAATTGTCTAATGTTATTTTCCAAAAATAAGATATGTTGCATTTACAGTTCATCAATTTATTATTAAGTTTTCTGTGTGTAAATGGTAAATAAGTCAAGATATGACTGTTAACTCAGGTTGTTATTACCATAAAGTAACCTTAAAAAGGTTGCTTAACAGTCGACAGGGGCAACTTCATTGCACCGGGTTATTATCCCATAAGGCTCAGTCTCTTTCTGCAGCGTGGAAAGCATCACACAAAGCACGGACTCCGTAGCTCCAGCGACAACCCTCAGGAGTCTCCGAAAAAATGAACCAAAGGATGAGGTCCAGAATCAAACCCACAACCTTCGGAGCCCGAGTAAGATGGCTTGACCACTTTGCCACGGAGACTCCCGTAAAAAGTAACCATTACCAGGGAATAAGAGTAAATACAGCATGCAACAATATTTTTTTTTATTTTTTTTAAATTTTTTGTTTTATATTTGTTATGGTTCACTGCATATTATTTTCATGTAAAAACACGATTCACTGTTTTCAACATATCTGCATCTGTTATATACTTGTGGAATATAGGTCTAAGGTAGCTCCATAGCTGGGACACTAGCCTGCTGGCCCAGTGGTCATGTGTTCAAATCCAGTAGAGGATTTGTGTGTGTTTAAATTGAACTCATCTCCCAGATTGGTCCAGCCTAAAATGGTTGCCATGATATGTTCTGGGAAGTAAGGGGGTTGGCAATATATTCATTGATCCCATCGCCGGTATCCCTGGCCAAGGGGTTAGCAGCTTTCTCTGTAACCCCGAAAACTCTCGTGGTTGACGTGAGCGCACTAGAATTGGAAGCGGTTCGAGTCGCGCCAGTGACTTATGAGAGTATGGAGCCGGTCGCTCAGAAAGTCGTGGCGTGCTGATGAGCGTAATATAGCCTAGGAATCAACATACAGCTGAAAGATGCTGGTGTTGACCGCAATATCCTGAAACAGGATGGAAACGTGGGGGGGGGGGGGGGGGACATGGCCCATCAAGTGCCTGTGGGTCAATACAAATGTAGGGTTAACATCAGTTATCAGTTGGGGTATCTTCACTGCACTCTGGACATGTTAGCATCAGTTATCAGTTATCAGTTGGGGTATCTTCACTGCACTCTGGACATGTTAGCATCAGTTATCAGTTACCAGTTGGGGTATCTTCACTGCACTCTGGACATGTTAGCATCAGTTATCAGTTGGGGTATCTTCACTGCACTCTGGACATGTTAACATCACATACCCAGTATACCTCAAGGTGTGTACAAGAGTCCTATACATACTTTACTCGTATTGGATGTGTGCTCAGTGTATTGTTCTATGTTAAAAATTGTGTTCCATACAAAATGATGACTATCCGGGGAAAACACTCCGGATGAACGCAGAAGAAGAAGATGATATAGGCTCACCAGGGAGCCATGATAGCAAGATGTTGAGCTGTAGGCCTGGGGGTCATAAGTTTGAATTCACATCGAGGCTGATTGTGAACATTGACCTGGGTTCCTAAATAGATCCAGCCAAAAATGGATCCCAGAAAGTGTCCAGGAAAGTAAAGGCAGCCATGTGATATTGACCATATCATCCACAAATATTGGCGTATACAAGTATGGGTCTGACAACAAATTGCAGGGGCTTTAGTGTAATCATATAAAAGTATGGGTCTGACAACAAATTGCAGGGGCTTTAGTGTAATCATATAAAAGTATGGGTCTGACAACAAATAGCGGGGCTTTAGTGTAATCATATAAAAGTATGGGTCTGACAACAAATAGCGGGGCTTTAGTGTAATCATATAAAAGTATGGGTCTGACAACAAATTGCAGGGTCTTTAGTGTAATCATATAAAAGTATGGGTCTGACAACAAATAGCGGGGCTTTAGTGTAATCATATAAAAGTATGGGTCTGACAACAAATAGCTGGGGCTTTAGTGTAATCATATAAAAGTATGGGTCTGACAACAAATAGCTGGGGCTTTAGTGTAATCATATAAAAGAATGGATCTGACAGCAAATAGCAGGGGATTTAGTGTAGACATATAAAAGTATGGGTCTGACAACAAATAGCAGAGGATTTAGTGTAGACATATAAAAGTATGGGTCTGACAACAAATAGCAGGGGATTTAGTGTAGACATATAAAAGTATGGGTCTGACAACAAATAGCAGGGGCTTTAGTGTAGTCGTATAAAAGTATGGATCTGACAGCAAATAGCAGGGGATTTAGTGTAGACATATAAAAGTATGGATCTGACAGCAAATAGCAGGGGCTTTAGTGTAGTCGTATAAAAGTATGGATCTGACAACAAATAGCAGGGGCTTTAGTGCAGTCACAGGTGAGCGGTGCTGATAATGCCGTGACAGATAATGCCATATGAGACGAGGGTTTGACACCTGCGTTCTCATCCACTCAGGGACAGACCCGCCACCTATTTGCCCGTGCACTCAGGTCTCTACAATAAGATGGTCCCCGCACATCTCACACTGAAGGCAGGTTCATGCTTCGGGGCTGGGTTTGGTTTGGGTTAGCACCATATGCCCATTGCACCTCAAGTCATGTGACAGAGTCGTTTACTTGTTTATATCATACGTCAACCTATATATAAATCCATTGGTAACTCTTTTACACAAGCAGATTGTGATATAAACTTACATGTGTCATAAATAAACAACATTCAGTTTATTTAGTATGGTCTTGACTATGGTATGGACACCAATAGGTATTCACTGAGTGATGTGATCAAAACTCTGCCAAGGTGTGAATTCAAACCCAAGACCACTGGGACAGGAGGCAAGTGTCTGCTTGAATATATGCCACTGTGGCTTTATATATATATATCTTATATATAAAAAAGGATGTGGGTGTGTATGTCCTTTATGCGTTCGCGAACGGCCCATCCGATTGAGATGAAATTTTCTACACGTCTTCTTTTCATTCCAGCGCAGCCAACTGTGATATTTATTTTAGTGTGAAATCGGCTGCTTACTTAATATTATTTCATTTTTCATTTTTCATTATAATTTCTATATTGCGAAGGGACTTAACTCTATAAAAGTTATTTCAAGGGGCATAACTTTTAATAACTTTTCTGTATAGCTTATAGTCATATTGTTCCATCGTTTTCAAAGATTTATAAACTCTTTTTCTATAGTTATGTACCGGCATATGAGTTGTAATAAATAATGATATAATCTTTAAGGCATTTTCAAAGTTTTCATAACAATAATGCACAATGCATAACATTGTAACTCATCTTTTTATGCTTAAAGAGTTACCTACAGTTATGTCGGTGATTAAAAACATTCTCATTAAAAATAATGGATAATGTGTGGAAGGACATGCTTTTAAGTAACTTTTTTTTTGTTGTATGAATTTAATGAGACCCTCCCCACCAGGAGCTGGGCAAAGTCACGCCGGGTCAGATAAATAGACAGACCCACCTTTTCGCTGCAGTTATCTACAGGCATATGCGTTATAATCCTCCTCCTCTCCCCTCCTCCTCCCCTCTTCCTCTTCCCCTCCCCCACCTCCCTCTCCCTCCTCCCTCTCCCTCCTCCCTCCTCCTCCCTCTTTCTACTCTTCCCTCCTCCTCCCTCTTCCTCCTCCTCCTCCCTCTTCCTCCTCCTACCTCCTCGCCCTCCTCCCTCCTCCTAATCACTCCTCTTCCTTCCTCCTCCCTTCTCCTCCTCTCTCCTCCTCCTCCTCCCCCTCATCTTCTCCTCCCTCCTCCTCCTTCTCCTCCCTCTTCCTCCCTCCTCCTCCCTGTCCTCCTCCTACCTCCTCCCTCCTCCTCCTCCTTTCTCCTCCTCCCTTCTCATCCTCTCTCCTCCTCCCTCTACCTCCTCCTCCCTCCACATCCCTCCTCCTCCTCCCTCTTCCTCCTCCTCCTCCTTCTCCCTCCGCCTCCTCCCTCAGCCTCCTCTCTCCTCCTCCTCCCTCCTCCCTCCTCCTCCTCCCCTTCCTCCTCCTGCGTTCTTCTCCTCCCTCCTTCTCCTTCCTCCTCCCTCCTCCCTCCTCCTCCTAATCCCTCCTCCTCCCTCCTATTCCTCCCTACTCCTCCTCCTCCCTCCTCTTCCCTGCTCCTCCTCTCTCAACCTATCTCTTCATCCCTCCTCCTCCCTCTTTCTCCTCCTCCTCACCCTCCTCCTAATCACTCCTCTTCCTTCCTCCTCCCTTCTCCTCCTCCTCAATCCTCCTCTTCCCTCCCTCTTCCTCCCTCCTCCTCCCTCCTCCTTCTCCCTCCGCCTCCTCCCTCCTCCTCCTCTCTCCTCTTCCTCCCTCCTCCTCCCCTCCCTCTCCCGCTTCCTCCCTCTCGCGCCTCCTCCCTCTCCCTCATCCTCCCTCCTCCTCTTCCGCCTCCTCCTCCTGCATTCTCCTCCTCCCTCTCCTTCTCCCTCTTCCTCCTCCCTCCTCCTCCCTCTTCCTCCTCATCGCTCCTCCTCCCCTCCTCCCTCCTCCTCCCTCCGCCTCCTTCCTCCTCCCTCCACCTCTCTCCTCCTCCTCCCTCTTCCTCCTCCTCCCTCCTCATCCTTCTCCTCCTCCTCCTTCCTTCTCCTTCTTCCTCCTCCTTCTCTCTCTTCCTCCATCCTTCTCCTCCTCCCTTCTCCTCCTCCATCAGCCTCATCACTCCTCCTCCCTCCTCCTCCTCATCCCTCCTCCCCTTCCTCCTCCTCCCTCCTTCTCCCTCTTCCTCCTCCCTCCTCCTCCCTCTTCCTCCTCCTACCTCCTCCTCCTCCCTCCTCCCTCCCCTACCTCCTAATCCCTCCTACTCCTCCCTCCTCCGCCTCCTCCCTCCGCCAAATATGAATTAAATGATATGCTCCCCACCAGTGACTGGGCGAAGCCGGGCCGGGTCGTCTTATTTGGAAACGGGAATGGGAGCAGGGGCCGAATATGAATTAAATGAGACGCTCCATTTACCCAAGTTAATTGTTGGGGGAAGATGTAAAGATCTTTCAAGTGCTCTTTCTAATAATAGACAGACAGACAGACAGTAGATAGTCGGGAACGGGAGCTTATATGACTACTTATATGAATTAAATGAGATGCTCCCCACCAGGGACTGGGCGAAGCCGGGCCGGGTCAGACAGACAGACAGTCGGGAACGGGAACTTATATGACTAATTATATGAATTAAATGAGATGCTCCCCATCAGGGTCTTTGCGAAGCCGGGCCGGGTCAGACAGATAGACAGACAGACAGACAGATAAATAGACGGGGACGGGAACGGGAGCTTATATGACTACTTATATGAATTCAATGAGATGCTCCCCATCAGGGACTGGGCGAAGCCGGGCCGGGCCAGCTAGTATGTATATATATATATGTAAAGTTAATTGCAGGATGTTACAGTCACCCCAGCATTTATTGGCTGTTTGTCATTTACTAGGCAATTTTATTTCAGTGTCTCAGTTTCAATAGTTTGCCATTGCTTTCTGAATGGGTCATATCTTATAAATTTGAAATTTATACGCAGCGGCCGGCTTCCAAAATGTCTGAAGTTGATTTCACACTTGGTATGTCGGCAATTATGACACGTTTTATTATTTCATATGCCATAGGCGATATATGTGTGTGTGTGTGTGTGTATATATATATATATATATATATATATATATATATATATATATATATATATATATATATATATACACACAAACACATGTGTGTGCTAAAGTAAGAACAAGATATATTATTTGTTATTTGCCTGAAGTTCATTTTCATAATCTTTTTTTTTTCCAGACAAAGTCCAGAACACACGAATCAGGTTTATGATGGAAGACGATCTTCACCATGTGAAGTCACTATCGATAGAGTAAAAACAACTACACTTGATAACTTTCACTTTTATAACATAGCACAGTTCAGGAGAAAGACAGTAATAAACAGATCAATGGCAGAACTAATTATCGCAGCCTAAGCCAAACTGTGGCTGGAAATCCACACAAGTTACCACCCTTAAAAGGAACCAATACCCACGGTCAACTACATCCAACTTCTGCAGAGTTGCGTCCAGCATCTGTTAAGATAACATCAAATACACCAGTGAAGCTTTAATACTAATAAAATGTTTTCTTGCCATGTGTATGAGCTACGTTTGCTTTGTTATAACATTTCTTTCATCAATATTGCATAATTTGATATATCTGTCACCAATAGTTCAGCTTGGCATGAGTTGGTTGAAGCCCTATGCATCAATTGGAGATAAGGGCCACATGAAAAGAGCATAGAGGATGATCATGATTATGGAAATTTGTTATGAGACACATGTATCCTTCTTATAAAAGTCTGGTGTGTGAATGTTTGGTAATGTTAATTACTGTTTGCTTACATTGTCATAATTATATCATGTCAATAATACCATAGCCTTGCCTTGAACTAATTCTCTAAATTGTCTCATGTAATTTGTCTGCACAGTTGTTTAAGTCACAGACAGATATTTAAACATTGCCATTTCCTGTTTGCTTGTTGTAACTGATATATGCCTGTTATCGTTATTGCAAAACTTATTTCTTTCAAATAAATGTTTACAACTTAATACATTACACCAGATTTTAAAAAGATGTGCACACACGATGCGAATATATTTATAATCGGCCATTATCTTAGTGAAGTGACATGTAAATATACAGTTATGTGTTCACCGCTGAAGTAATGTCAGTATGAAGCAGGCTCAGACTAAAAGTTACTTAAGCAAAGCAAAGTTATGTAGGCAATATGAAACAACTGAAACAAGGAGAGTTGTTCCTTCATTGAATCTGCATTCTACAATTGATGTCAGTGTGATAAAACATTTGACAGTGCCTCTTTTAGTGACATAGAAAGATCAAGTCCCCAGATACTTCAGTCATAGTCTAGAGATGGTTAGTTAGGTTGCTTAGATTGAACTGAACTTGTCATTCCCTGAAGTATGAAAGAGGTAGTAAACTAAGGATGGAGCCACCTACCCCCCACCCCCATCTCTAACCCCTCCCCTCCTCTGACAGGTACACCTCTCGTATAGATATGTGAATGACGATACCAGTATTTAATTTAATAATTTATGCCTTCGGCCATGAGATTGCAAAAGTGTGTCTCCATCCTTATGCAGGATGTTTTGACTGCATGAGCTCTGCTCTGTTCTTATAGAGTTCTACCATGCAATGTGGCCATACACACACTCACCCAGCCCCTTCTGGATTTTCCGCACTGCTGATTGAGGTCTTGGTTTTTCATGGTGCCAGATTTCATCACACTTTTAAATGTATTCCTTCTCCCACTAAATTAATTTTAATCGGTGACATCAAATGTAAAAAGGACATAATATTTAGCTTGAGGCTGCCTGATTACACAGATGATGAAATAGATTTGTTTGGCATTAGCATCTGCTGAGTGAGTTCCCTTGGAGCAAGATGGTGGGACATTTCTTCGTCCCGTAAAATAAAACATGTTTTTTTTCGAAATATTTATGGATTAAGTGTGTTTTTCGAGGTGAAATGGGGTTCGGACCATGCAACGGAGTTCGTGCACACGCGCCCGATGTAATATATATCACATAATGTGTAAATAGATTGACACACATCCATCCCCCACCCCCATGTGTGTGTGTGTGTGTGTATATATATATATATATATATATATATATATATATATATATATATATATATCATGTGCCATGCCGGTAAGCGTGGGCGGTCATGTTCTGCCATCTCACTCGATCACCAGAGTCATGGATCTATGCCGTTTAGTACATGATATTCTTGGCATCTGTAAAGAAGGTAGTTTGCCATTGCTTTCCTTTCTAGCGGTGACCATACTGGTCGATGACCGTAGCCATTGTCTCCCAAAGAAAAAGATCCTCTGCTCTTCAACTTCTTCTACCACCTGCATCCATGGCTTCACATAACCCTGATCGGGGGGGGGGGGGGGGGGGGGGGGGGCTAAACAGGTACTCTACATTCCCCAAGGGTGTCCCGTAGGCTAGCGGAAGGAAGGAGGCACCTTACCTCTCCTTTGATAGGGAATACCCTTATCCCACCACCCATCAATATATATATATATATATATATATATATATATATATATATATATATATATATATATATATATATATATATATATATATGACTGAGCCACTGTATGACAGTACACAATACTACCTGTTTTCTGTTGGCTCTGAATGTTGGGCGGCGCTGACCAAACCCGACACCCCACATTGTGCCAACAGTTTCGGGCTGAAAAGCGCAATTGGCAGGGTCCAAGCCTTACTCTATTTCAAGGAAGTGCAACCTAAAGACTAAATGTCATGGCAGGGCAGACCAGGCCGTAAGCCTTAGTCGGCAACTGGATTAGGATGGAAGATCCGACAGGCGGACAGTTAGAGTATTGCTTTGCTGATCCGGTAGCTTCCACAGCTTGCCTTGCTCCAGACATATTGGTGTTACCTTTCCTCTGGAGTAAACTAGACAGGCCGAGAGAGGGATCATGGTACATGGGCAACATAAATGGGCTATAAATTTAGCCGAGGCTTTGTGTTATGGAGAGGTGTAAATCTATTTTACAAACAATCGTCTGTCAAGATGGCCAGGTGCCAGTCAGTCATATATGACTATATATCTCATGAGGTTATTTTCATTTGATCTATTTTTGTCATGCAATTTTGCTACTCTTTCAATGTTGCCTTATGTGTTTATTTAGAATTGTTCAGAAATGCAGTTTTTAATTATTCTGTTAATAACTTGGCTGGCTGAGTGGTTAGAATGCTGGATTCTCCTTCGGGAGACCCGGGTTCAAATTTTTGTCATGCAATTTTGCTACTCTTTCAATGTTGCTTTATTTGTTTATTTAGAATTTTTCAAAAATGCAGTTTTTAATTATTCTGTTAAAAACATTTTTAATTATTCTATTTAAAACATGGTTGGCTGAGTGGCTAGAATGCTGGATTCTCCTTCAGGAGACCCGGGTTTGAATCCTCAGTAAGCTGTGATTTTATTGTTTCTGTTGGGGGAAAAAAGAAAACTCTAACCTGCATAGTTTGTGGTGACTGCACTAGCCAGGCGGCTGTAATTCTTAAGGCTCAAGGATCGACCCCCTTCTCGCCATACACCGCCATACACCGCAAGGTACTATATAGGCAGTAATTGACAGACAGTGACAATAATATGTTATCTATGTCAGTGGAGCAGTACTAGTAGTGTCACAAACACATGTTTAGTTATTACTAGTAGTTATACAAACAGTTGTTGAGTTTGTATGTATGGTTTAACATCATCTGGGGTTAGTACCACTGGTACTGAAACACATCAACATCTTGGTGCATGGCTGAGAGGAACTGAGTTTGATCTAAACATAGGGCCTGGTATTTTTCTCAGAATTGTTGGTACCTAATGATATCATGTTTCTCCGTAATCCTGTTTATCACGCAGAGTCTTGTAGCGGGCGAGAACTGGGAGCGGTTCGTCCTCCGCTGGTGACTTGCGGGATAACTGAGCTGGCCGCTCAGAAAGCAATGGCAAACTACTGAGCGTAATCTTGCCAAGAAATCAACAGACAGCTGAAAGATGCTGCTGTTGACAGCGATGTCATGTAAAAGGATATGCAAATTTTTAAAAAAAATGATATCATGTGCACCCCTGATCTCTTAGCTTGTGAGATAGGATATCTAGGATATCCAGCCTCCTCTGATAAACTTGAAAAATGGGTCCCATGTGCAAATTATGCACATTACAAATCTTGCAGTACCCCTCCCCTTGCAGTTGGAACTTCCAAACAGTAGTCTATAGGTATTCGACTGCCCTAGCACAATCTTCAGGAAAGAGAACCTCCCCACAGGTGCCTGGGGTGGAGCATGTCTAGAGGAAGCAGACATGACATAGAAGTATGCTGAAGTGGGACACACTGACCTTTGAGATGCATAATTAGACGTGACGTGAGGCACTCCCATCAAAAGAGGAATGAAGCAGAAGAGGAAGAAACGACCATTTTTAGACATCCTCTGGATACTGCTACTCTAGAGCTAATCTGAATTACTTCAGTCTATCACAGTGTTTCCCAACCTTTTTTGTGCCATGCCCCACTTAAGCCTTTCTAAAATTCATATTGCCCGCCCCACGCCGCCGCCCCCCCCCCCCCCCCCCCCCCCCCCCCCCCACTCAACATATACATTATTTTTAATATTCAAAAATTGAAATGTTCACTAAAGAAACTTGAATGATAGGTTTTAGGAAGAAATCACTAGGTAATTATTGAGCAAACACAGTATGTAAATTTTCAAAACATATAATGGAGAACTGAAATTCAAGTACAAAATAATTTTAATGAAAGATTTTTCTATATTATTTTAATTATTAGTAATTCAGTGAGCTTACAGGAAGAAAAATAAGAATAAATACGGGGTGTTTGAAATCAAAAACAGGAAAGATAATATTAGAGGAAGATGCTGTAATGAAGAGGTGGAATGAGTATATAAGAGAATTATATGAAGGAAAAAGGGAAGAATTAACAGAAGATAGTAACTTAGAAGGTCCACCTCTTCTGAAAGAAGAAGTCGCTGACGCTATGAAATGTATGAAGAAAGGAAAAACAGCTGGGCCAGATGAAATCACAATAGAAGAATTAGAAGTATTGGGAGAATTTGGAGTAGATATATTAACCAAAATGTTGAATGATATTTACAGCAGTGGATATTGACCCAGTGATATGCTGAAATCTGTATTTATAGCTATACCAAAAAGACCAGGAAGCAATTGATTGTGAAGATTATCGTACAATTAACCTTATAAACCATATCACTAAGCTTCTACTCTTAATCATAATGAGAAGAACCAAAAAGAAAATAAAAATGGAAATTAGTGAAGAACAGTATGGATTTGTGGAAGGAAAGGGCACAAACAATGCAATTTACACACTACAGACACTAATAGAAAGGCCAATAGAGAGACATATATTTGTGCTTCATAGATTATACTAAGGCATTTGATAAAGTAAAACATGATGAACTGATTAAAATGTTGGAAGATATCAACATTGATGGAAAAGATTTAAGAATAATAAAGAATGTTTACTGGAACCAAGTAGCAGCAATTAACATTGGAAATAAAGAGGGTAGTTACGAACAGATAAAGCTAGGAGTACGACAAGGGTGTGTCTTGTCACCTGATATTTTCTCCCTGTATAGCGAAGTAATAATGAGAGAGATCAAAGAGATGCCAGGAATACTAGTTGGAGGTTATAATATAAATAATATACGCTATGCAGATGACACAGTATTGGTGGCGGATAATTCAACAGACCTACAACAATTATTAGACGTTGTAGTAACAGAGAGTGCAAGGAAAGGACTCTCCTTGAATATCAAGAAAACAGTAACAATGGTAATATCAAAGAAAATGGTGATACCAAAATGTGACATAGAAATAGAAGGGAAAATCCTTAACCAAGTTGATAATTTTAGATACCTAGGGGCATTTATAACATCAGATGGAAGATGTACAACAGAGATTAGGAGCAGAATAGGGCAGGCAAAAGCCGCATTTCAGAAAATGAAGAGTATCTTATGCAATAAGTGCTATCACTGAATGTAAGAAAGAGAGTGCTGAAATGCTATGTAGAACCAGTTTTGCTGTATGGCAGTGAATCTTGGAATGTAAATGAACAAATTAAGAAGAAATTAGAAGCAACAGAGATGTGGTTCCTGAGACGAATGTTGCGAATTCCTTGGACTGCCAGAGTAACTAACGACGATTGCCTGAAACAGGCTAATGAAACTAGAACATTATATACAACAATAAGACAGAGACAAACAGCTTTCTTCGGTCATGTGATAAGAAGAGAGGCATTGGAGAACATCGTAACAACTGGAAAGATCGAGGGGAAGAGAGGCAGAGTTAGACCAAGAGAAGTGATGCTGGATGGATTGAGACGGTGGCATGGAGGAATATCAGCAGCAGAGTTGATCCAGAAAACCAAAGACCGAGATCTATGGAGAGCCATGAACGACTACGCCAGCCGGCACGGCACTTGATGATGATGATGATGATTAGTAATTATTTATTATTTAAATTTAGTGAGATCCTTGCGCTTGATGCTTGCTGGAAAGAGATCTTATGTCAGGTTTCAATTTAGTTAACGTCAGTCTCAAGTCTCCCCGTTTTGTTATATCCAGCCGATTTCTTCCATTTTCGAATTTCCCCCCTTAACAATCGAATTGCCCCCCTGTGGGGCGTGGGCCCCACGTTGGGAAACACTGGTCTATCATATACCTTGAAGACATACAGTTCTATAACTAATATTGAGTCTATGTAGAATGATGAAACATTAATATAAAATATCTACATAGTTATTTTGAAAATACTTGTTGTAAAGTCACCATGACTTATCTGAGGTGTTTGGTGACGGACATGCGGGCTATACTGGCTCTTATTTTTCAAGGGGAAAGGAAATCTTGAGTTAGTTTTACAGTACATGTGCTAAGTCATTTGTGAAATGTTATACTTACCTACTCAAGTGTTAAATGTATTTAATTGTACCACAGATCATATATATCAAGTGTTCTCATCATGCTTCTTATAGAGTCCCACCAGTTCTCATTTATCTCTGTGGGGACTCCCACCTCACCCAATCACAACTCAAAGCCACAGTTAGCGGCACAGTACATGACCTCCAGTACCATTTGTTTAACTAAACTAGTGAGCAGCCAACTTCCCTGCAGAAGTTATGAAGTTTTCGATTCTATGTAGACTGAACACCAAGAACAAAGTTGTGCTTTTGTATGTAGGTATGCACAGGAGACCAGGAGATTTTGGCTGGGTAGCAAAGATTTGACAGCCCAAAAAACGTTTGAGAACTAGTGATGACATACTTAAAAAACATAAAAGAGATTAACATATCCAGTAAAAGATAATTGTGTTTCTATAATTACTTTTTTAATCAAACCACCATGTCTAGACTACACACATGACACACTGTCTGTGGGCACCCCGTATCATCTTAACACACCAGTTTTGTCTGTGAGAAGCTGCATTAGAAACTGCGTTCTGAGGTAAAAAGCAAGATCTATTTCAGACAGCATATGTTATCTGGAAAACAAAATTTTCAAGTTGCAGGCTCAAATCTATAGAGTGCTGGAGAAAAAAAAGGGAGGGGGGAGGGAGAAGGATGAAAAAGATAAGTTTTGTTTGTAACCAATGATTGTGTAAATAGAATAAGGTTATTTAAAAATCATTATTTATAAATGATTTATTGTCATATGCCATGCCAATGAGCCTAATCGTTGTGGTTTCCCATCTCACATGATCACCATAATTTTAAATAGCCACAGCATAATATGAGGGTAAGTTAATAAGTAAGTCATAAATGGCTGTTGAAAAATAACTAACTATGATACCAACTTGAAACCAGTTTATGTTTATACATACATTGTCACTTTATTTCTCAACATAATTTCCACCAACATTGATGCACTTATCCCATTGTTTTATCAGTCCTCCCAAACCGGCTGCATAGAACTGTGTGCTCTGTTTTCTAAACCACGTTTTCACTTCACATTCAACTTCGGCATCATTCGCGAAATGTCTCCCGCCAAGGTGGACTTAGTCTCTAGCAATTTTCCCGTAGAGCGGTGCATAGTTGGGTAGAAAAAGTTATGAGGGTTAGTCAATAAGTAAGTTAGACAGTTCTGTGGGATAGCCGGTAAATGAAAACAGGGCACACAGATTTATGTAGCCGGTTTGGGAGGACTGATAAAACGATGTTGGTGGAAATTGTGTTGAGAAATAAAGGGACAATGTATGTATAAAAATAAAGTTGTTTCAAGCTGTTATAATAGTTATTAATTTTTCTACAGCCATTTGTGAATTACTCATTAACTTACCCTTGTATATAAGTCTTAACTTAGAAATGATATTTCGGGAGGGGTATGTCCCATGGAGAAATACAATGATGGCTCATAACACCACATACACAATGCGATGTGGAGCCTTGTGTTCTACATTGAGACCCTAAGGTTATATCAAGCAGAAAGTGAAGGTTTTATTCATAAATTCTCTTGCACTTCATATCTGTTATTTATCAGTATTATTTAGTCTTTTAATCACTGTTGCTGCCACATAGTAATCTATGTAACTAACTTTCAACTGTAATATGTATCAGTTGGTGAGCATGATGTAAACAACATGCATTATGCTGGCGATAGAGTTTTGATCGCTGAAAGTGAAACAGTTATAAGAAATGAAAAATATAATTGCCAACAAAAATTACAAACACAGGGTTAATTTACAAAGTCACTTAAAAGCCGACAGTGTCAACTTCATTGCACCGGTGTTTTATCCCATATGGTTTGGTCTCTTTCCGCAGTGCGGAAAAGCACGAACTCCGTAGCTCTAGCGACGGCCCACAGGAGTCTCCGAAAAATTTCACTCGTGAACTGAAGGACATGGCCCGGAATCGAACCCACAACCTTCGGAGCCCTAGTCAAACGGCTTGACCACTTCGCCACACAGAGACTCCTGTTAATTTGAATAATAAAAGCAAATAATGGTTACTACAAATAAAAATAGTATATCCAAATGCAACATCGAAGTGAAATGAATAAATCGGAAACAAGTCAGTGTATTTACATAGGTAAAGAAAAACATTCTTGAAAGCTATATTGAGCCAGACCTCATGTAGGGAAGTCAACCATGGATTAGGAGACATGTCAGGGTTTATTTGAAAGTTGCAGAGATATCGTTTTATTGAAGATTGATGAGAACACCATGGATAGATACAAAGATGAGAACACCATGGATAGATACAAAGACCAATCAAGATTTCCTGAAACAATTAACTCCCAAAGAGAACTCGGTACTCACTTCAGAAGAAGGCCGTCCACAATTTGATGGCATGTCACGAGAAGGAAAAACTTGAAAGTCGTCACAATGGAAAATGTGAAGGGGAGGAGACAGAGGGGAAGTCAAAGAGAAAAGAAAGATGTTAGACAGTCAGGCATCATGCCTGGGAAAATCAGAAATGATTGGCAGCAGAAGAAACCGAAGGCTGTTAACAGACATGATTACCAACACCACACGGCATGGTCTAAATTATGCATTATTTATATATATATATATATATATATATATATATATATATATATATATATATATATATATATAGAGAGAGAGAGAGAGAGAGAGAGAGAGAGAGAGTTTATGTACACTAAATAGGCACATTTATATAATAGATATATGTTGCTTATCGAAGTGTAATAAATAAACAATAAACTAACCAGTACGGACATATATTTTGTGTTATTTTGTTTATCTTTGTTGCCAATCATAATGTAAAATACATATTATTAAAATACGGTTAGTTGTACTGTTATGCATCTCAGATAATTCTCTTGAGCCATACTTGCATATCTTGGAAATAGTTAGCCAGCCTTTCCCTCACATAGTGAGATGATGAGTGCAGGTATCGAACGAGTGTTCGGCCTCACTCGTAACGTTATCAGCACATCTCATTATAAACTTCAATAACGTGTCTCATGCACATGCATGCCCACACACACACAGCACACACTTTTTATTTACCATGTAGAACCTGCTATAACAGGTCTGTGACGTGATAAGGCAATTATATTTTATAGGCCTGCATGCTCAGAGAAATAGGTGGCCAGACTTTCCCTCACTTTAGCGGACAACAAAAGCAGGCACAGGACCCTTATCTGAATGTGCATATCCCTTTATCTCTAACATATCCATAGCCAGAATGTAGATTTGAAAACCCAATTTAACAGTAGTTAGATGTGGCTTGCTGACCACAATATCTGAGCAGATGGGTGGAAAACTAAGATAGCTTATCAAATCCATGGCTGTTAGTTTCGCGGTCATCCAGCCGGTCCCCTGACTAGCCAAAAAGATATTAATCCAGTGAATAGCAAACACCTGGCAGAGTTGTTCCAGAACACCTGCAATATTCACAAGTACCTAGAGAGTACTGTCGGGGTGACAGTTAACGTTATTTGGGAGTGCGAGTGGCAAATTATTTTTAAAAATCAGATCCAACCATCAAATGTTTCCTGCGGGAAGCATTTACACCCTCAACACTTCCCTGGGGTTCGTTAACTGAACTCACCGAAATGGACAGATTCACTCTACTTGTTCCTTAGTGCATATTCACTCTCTGTGGTTGTTAGATCACACCTACAAGAAAAAATCTATAGAGTGTATAATACATGGTTTCCCTCCAAGTTTTGTTCCACCCATAGAACTACCCCTAGTACTACTACATGTCAGGCCTGTCAGGACATCAAAGCTTACGAAAATAGAACCTCAGGCCTTTTTTAAACTAGAGTATGAATGGGAGGGGATAATGTCACTGGGTATTAGAACTTATCATTGTTTTGGTTCCTGCACAAAGACCAGTACCAAAGGTCTGACTAAGAACCACAATTTATTCGACTAGGAAAAATGTTTTGACTGTCCTCACAACTCACAAAGGGGGCGGGGGGGGGGGGGGAATGAGGCTTTAAGACCCATGGGACAGATTATATACATATGAACAACACCGAACATCATTATCTGACTTTTATATAAAACGTCAAGTCCAGCATGATAATGATAATGTCACCACAACACCTCTCATCATATAAATTTAATATTCAATGGCATTTTTGTATTGTTTGTTTACATATCTTTCCTTCTGTATATATGTTTTCCCTTTATTGAAATTGTCTTTTTTAAAAGTATTTTTTTTTCTTTGCTCGGTTGTTTGTTTGTTAGTTATTTCAGTGTTTTATATTGTACAACTTTTACTTTTTACTCCATCTTACTTACGCCATGGTCCAGCCAGAAAATCAAATCAATAAAATTACAGATTTTAAATTGTAAACTGGGTGCAAAATTGATAATCAGTTGATTTATATATATAAGGAATGTCCTCCGCCTCCTCCACAAAAATACGTTGGATAGGACTACCTTCTTACCTTAGTATCACTTAATTATCCATATTGCAAATTAACATCTGTGTATCCCGTCGGTTTTTACTTTTACATCTTGACATCGTTCATTTTGTTATCGATAATCCTTTTCACACAAGATAGTTTTATTCTGCCTGACCGTAATTTCTCTGTACGGAGTGACTATACACAAAATTTTTTGAATAGTACGAACCGCTGTACACAATAATTTCCTTTCTCTGTATACTGCAAGATTAGTCAGATTCGTCGTTGGATCAACATCGCGGCACACGGTTTTAACCCATAAGTGCTCCGTTTTCCTCCTAACTCAAACCTGAGTCTGGAAAAAGTAAGCTCAATGCACGAACTCGTTGCATCGGCGAGAATCCTGAAATACTTTGGGTAGATTTTTAACTCGAAATTTTGCCCGGGCAGCGCCGTTAGGCTACTCTTTTTCGATTTCCATCTGCCAAGGGATTTTTTTACGTGTGCAAAAATACACACGGGCGTCCGATCTCACTACCCAGAGACCAGGGGAAATTTTATTACTGGAAGTCCAGGTGGATTTTTTAAATAAATCCCGGTCCTTACCGGGGCCTGAACCCGGGACCTCCAGCACTCGAGGCGGACACCATACCTCGAGACCACTCAGCCCCTGTATACTGCAAGTCAGCCCCTGCGGTTTGTGGTTTGTTGTGCCTTGTACTAATATTAAACATCTTAGTTAAAACATGTACCAGTCAGCTTTTCGTGCCTTTTATTGTATGATGGAACAGCTGTAAATAAATATATCTGCACTCAATATATAAAAACAAATCAACTTTGAGCTTCATTTTCTCTGCAAACTATGTTAACGGGGTCATTAATTTAAAAAGATCACGTTTGTGGGTCAAAAGTAAAGGACCTTTGTATATACCCTAGGCGCTTAAAAAGTCGTTTTTTTTTGCTTAAAAGTCGACAGGGTCGACTTCATTGCACCGGGTTTTATCCCATAAGGCTCGGTCTCTTTCCGCAGCACGGAAAGCGTTGCACAAAGCACGAACTCCGTAGCTTTTAGCGACGACCCACAGGAGTCTCCGAAACATTTAACTCGTAAACCGAAGGGTGCGGCCCGGAATCGAACCCACAACCTTCGGAGCACGAGTCAAACGGCTTGACCACTTAGCCACAAAGACTCGCATTGGGCATATGGCGATAGACCATATTTGTATAGACCAATCGGCACTTACCCGGCTCCCTGGCGAAGGTGTTAAGGACGCAGTTCGTAATCCCGTATATTCACGTATGACAACAGCTGCGCGAGGTTCGGTAGCGGATCGCGTCGCGTTGGTTTCTTACAGAAAGGTATGTAAGCCGGTTGTTCAGAAAGCAATGGCAAACAACTGGATGTAAAACTTGCCAAGACATAAACAGCAGCTGAAACATGCTGGTGTTGACTGCAATGTCCTGTAAATAGGATATGCAAAACAAACATTAAAAAAATTTAAAAAATTGGCACTTAGCCGCTCTCCCCGGCGAAAAGGTTAAGGACGCTGTTTGTAATCCTGTATACCCACGTACGAAACACAGCTGCGCGAGATTTGGCAGCGGCTCGCGTCGCGTTGGTTTCTTACAAATAGCTATGTGAGCCGGTCATTCAGAAAGCAATGGCAAACTACTGAACGTAAAACGTGCCAAGACATCAACAGCAGTTGAAAAATGTTAGTGTTGACTGCAGTGTCAGTTGGATCCGCGGGAGTGAGAACAACATCTGTAGAAAATTTCATCTCAATCGGATGGACCGTTCAGGAACACATAATGGACAAACAAACATTCTCTTATATATATATATATATATATATATATATATATATATATATATATATATATATATATATATATATATTTTCAAAACGATTCTTTCCCGTAGTAAGAATTTGGGTACTTTATTGTTAATTCACCTCAAACATAACCAAAAAAAATATCTTTCAGGGCCGCATTTGCATCGATCCAGCAATAACTTCCGGTTAAGTGTTCAGTGGACTGCTGGACCGATCGATGGATGCTTTGTTAGTTTTTGGGCCCGCAGGGCCCTCACTGCCGTCAGAGTACTTCGACGACAGTGAGGGCCCTATGGCCCCCAAAAATCCAACTACAGTGAGGGCCCTAAGGGCCCAAAAACTAACAAAACATACACCGATCGGTCCAGCAATCCACCGAACACTTAACGGGATATATTGCTGGACCAATGCACATGAGGCCCTGAAAGGGATGTTTTATGTTTGGGGTGATTAACAGTAAAGTACCAGAGTTTGAATAATGAAGACACAAACAATAGATTGAACGATTTTTGCCTGGCATATTTCGCTTCATTTCGTCAGGTACATACTGCAGAATTCACACAACATAAAGTAAAACAACTAGATACATCCTTCAAGCTGAAATATACACATGTTCGCACAGTAATGTCAACTGTCTACCACGGTAATTTTAAACTGACTAACATGTCTTTCTGTTTGCACATAACTGCCCTACGTAGATTAATCATGATAGCTTCTGAAAACGTTAACAATCGACTCTGCTGTGTATTAAACAACACGCGAAACGCATTGGCTTATCAACGACATGACAGGTTTCCAAAAACGCGCTGTGCAGTCGTTGACGCAAGAGGTTTGTGATGTGTCAGCCTGGCCAGACTCCCATCACCTGTGTGTAATATCGTTTCAATCCAATTAGGTTGTTCAACTGCCGCTCTGTTCTGCCGATGTAGGTAGACTTGCACCTGCATGTGAATTGGTAAATGCAATTGGATTTGGTGTGCAGAGGGAAGTGTAAAATATCTGTACTAGATTGTCGATTGCGATTTCTTAAGGAATGCTTAACTGAAATATTTCCTCGCCGGTATTTCAGATCTCTGAGAGTCGACATAATATGTCCAACAAGACAAAAACCTGAGACGACTGACAAGAAAACCAGATAGAAGAAAACCAGTCCAAGCTGAGGTTTCAAGCGCGCACACAGTTCTGCGTAATACGTCACCAAAGAATTGAGCGTGTACAGCTACTTGAAGTTCACTAAATTCTGCACATAAACAGTGTACAATGTGAAAATGACAGAGAATGCTCACATTAGCAAATCACTGTGGAAAAAAACAAACTCATCTACTGTCGATAGTACGAGGATTTAAGGCTGCATGGCTAGTGCAGTCGCGGCGAACTGTGCAGATTAGAATGTTCCTGTTGCTCCCGAAAGAAAACAATTCACACCTTACAGTGGATTCGAACCCGGGTCTCCCAAAGGAGAACCCGGCGTTCTTAGCCATTCGCAAGCCGCTCATCTGCAAATCAATGCGAACTGAAAAGATAACATCAGTACTAGACAACCTAGAGAAATATGTGAGGAAATTATCATCGTACGTACTAAACAATATTGAAACTGAGGCCTTTGTATACGCATTAAAATTCTGCATAACAGCCCAAACAAATCAACAGTATTGAGTCGCAAGCACAGTTTAAAAAGTTGTTTGATCATGTCTCTAAGTTATCACCTACTTCTGCTGAGTCGGTCGGGTGGCTGAAGGCCAAACTGATAAATTTAGAACACCAGTATCGAACAACACCCTCTAAACAGACATGTTCGTTAACCAAGGAACACCTTACTGCATTAAAAGCAATAAAGATTAACAAAACTCTCGTGATACTGAAACCAGACAAATCGTGTGGTGCAGTATTGATGGGTATGTCAGACTGCCCGAGAAAATGGAAGATATATTATCAGATGAATCTAAATTCAGGTTAGATTGAAAAGAAAGTAAACAAGTCGGAGGACCTGGATGCAAAAATGAGGAAAGAGATCCATTAACTTGTGAATGTGGGACTCATCAGTGAGGCCACTGCAAAAATGCTCACACCACGTGGCTCCTAATCTTATCAAACGTACGGTCTATCCAAACTTCACAAGCCAGGAATCCCGCTAAAACCTATCCTTTCCATGGTTAACTCTGCACAACACCGAATGGCGAGATGGCTAGCCGAAATTTTTAAACCAGTAGGCCCTACGGCAGTCATTCGATCCAAAAATACTCAGAGATACATTCGAACTGGTGGAATTATTGGATACTATGGGCATAGATAATAAACACATGGCATCCATGGGTATAGCCTCCTTATTCACCAACGTCTCATTAGACGAAACAGTGAAAATAATAAGTGAACGCATGAAAGACTAACAATTAAATATAGGCATACCAACATCTATTCTGGAGAGGCTATTATTACTATGTACCGCCAGCATCAAATAAAATTTCTAAAAAAGTCATAACGCCAAATTGAAGTGGCCAAGGGGAGTCCTATTCTAGCGGACATCTTCATGGCACATTTAGAAGAAAAGAGATCATCAACAATTACAAACTTGGTCTGCTACCATCGTAACGTGGGCGATATATTAATTATCACCACAGACGAGCTACAAGCTATATCGTTACAGGCCATAATGTACCAGACGCATGAAAACATCTCTCTGTCTATGAAGCACGAATACAATGAAGCGCCCCCCATTCCTAGATATCCCAATGAGACGCTTAGCCTACGGGTCAAGGTGGAGTACCCGTTTATCCCCCCGATCAGAGTTACGTGAAGCCATTTGTGCAGGTGATGGATGAAGTTGAAGAGCAGCCAACAGATAGTTGTACGTTATGGTCTCCAGCTTCACGACGGTAGGCAGAGGATCTATTGGGGGGGGGGGGGGTGAGGTGGACCAGTATGGTCACTGCTAGGAAGGAAATCAATGGCAAACTACCTTCTTTACAGATGCCAAGAATATCATGTACTGCAATCTCATCGATAATCAGAGTAACGGCGTAAATGGGTGCTCCATAGGAGCAGCCTCGCCCGGTAGGGGTAGTCATGTGCACCAGGTGGCTCGAGACCGTCATCAGGCGACTAAGTGCAAAAGAGTATCAAAATTGAAAGTAGGAACTTGGAATGTAAGAACTATGAGTGGGGATGGAAAATTTTATAACATTAAGAATGAAATGAACAGACTAAATATTAACCTGCTAGATATATGTGAGACCAGTTGGACAGGAATGGGCATATATATATATTTCATATGCGGTGTTTGCGAATAATTCTTGGTATTATGTGGCAAGACAAAATCGCAAATAGTGAAGTATTGGAAAGATCAGGTTATGTGACGGTTTATTCTTTGCTCAGTCTTCGTAGACTTAGATGGATAGGACATATTAGGAGGATGGATGATGGTAGAATACCAAAGGACATCTTTTTTTTTTTTTGTGAATTACAGATGGGTAAGAGATCTCAGGGTCGGCCTCTACTACGATACAAAGATGTGTGTAAGCTGGACATGATTGATACAGGCATTGATAATGCACATTGGGAGCAAGTCGCCGCTGAACGTGTTGCATGGAGGGCAACTATCAGAATTGAATAAAGACAAAGGATAAAATTATTGCAGATACGTCACACGCCGAGCGTGTGAGACGTAAGATGGTGCATGATGGTGGAAATGACCACGTGTTCACATGCACCCACTGTAGACGAACATTTACAGCGCAAATTGGCCTTATCAGTCATTCGCTACCGCCATGGATAAAAGTTATTATGCCTTTTTGAAGCACAAACTATCGTCTGTCAAGACGGCAAGGTGCCAATGATGGTAGTGGTTATGATGATGATGATGCATTAAGAAAAAAAGAATACAAATTCTGCAAGAAGTATCAAATCAATAGTGGCACAAATAAAACAGAAAACTTCCGATCGTCAGAAAAATTTCCCCTTACCAAGATTGTTTCGCTTGTTTTTTTCTTTTGTACTCTTTTCACTTGCACCATTACCTCAAAGTGGCTTTCTTTTCTTGTATCTCTGTACAGTGTAAACCATCTTAAAGAGAATTATTTACCGCTGGCTGTGTGAACCTACACTGTCTCCGCCAACCTGCTATTGCTAAGCAGATGCAGTGTGCCCGGTGCTCTGTGATGCCTTTCCTTCCCAAATTAAACCAGCACGTGTCGGTGAGAAAACCAGTTTCTTTTCCTCTGACGTTTAGCCCCTGTCACAGTCTTCGCAGCCGCGATTACTATTGCTATGCTGTTTCCCCGAAAATAAGACCGAGTCTTATATTAATTTTAGCTTAAATAAACGCACTAGGGTTTATTTTCGGGGAATATCTTCTTTCTTTTTTTTTAGAAACAAAAATCTGCATTTATTCATGTACAGAATTCTACATTTATTCAAATACAGTCATGTCATCTTCTTCTGGAATATCATCACAACTCTCCAAATCTTGAATTCCGGCCCGAATTTCTCGGGACTCCATTTCCCTTAGAACCACTGGCCCCAGTCTCTCATATCCAGCAATAAAGTTTTCCTTATATGAGCATATTTTGTCTATGCAGCGTGATGTATTGAATTATGAACCACATCCGCTCATTATTAAGTGGTCACCATTGGTGTCTGTACTCCGACTGGCCATTCGGTAACAAGCCTCTGATTCTAGCTGACGATCCTAACTAGGGCTTATTTTAGGGGTAGGTCCTCTGCGCCTCTGAACAAAACACAATAGATTACGCAACCACATGTACCCAAAATTCAAGATTGGTGACTCAGCCATGTGCACATATGGATTAGCGTCGCAGACAGCAGAGCACATTTTCCAAGATTGCCCAAAATATAACATATCTAGGCAAACCTTCTGGCCTAGAGAAACAACAGTGGAAGACAAACTCCATGGACCGCTGAGTGAACTAAAAAAAAGACAGTTACATTCACACAAGCGACAACATTGCAGTTATAGACATATTTCAAGCGAACGAAAGAAGAAGAAGAACGGGTAGGTCTTAAATTAAAATCATCCTGATAAATCGTGCTAAGTCTTATTATAGGGGTAAGTCTTATTTTCGGGGAAACACGGTAGCACCTTGCGGCCCTGCTACATCCTTCCTATCGAGCTCATAATTAGAGGAGCCGCACTTGTACCTGCGCCGCTTTTCCTGGTCGGCTTGAGCCTTGCTACTCCTACCCTTCTAACTACTAAAGACAGCTGCCATCCTTCTCCAGCTTCTGCCTTTATCCTCCACTGGGGAATATGTCCTCAACCAAACAACGCCAAGCCTATTGCCATCTCCTGCAGCTTCCTTCATGTCCTCCCAATATTATTCATCCCTTCTGCAATTCTCTTCTCCAAGTGATGTTAGACCTTCAGCGATTGTTTTGTTCACCGTGTGGGTTCCATACAAGAGAGTGTCTTGTTACATTACAAATGTTCTCAGCTTGTGTCCTACCAAACACCAACATATTTTCATCCCTCTCGGTTCACTGGAATGTGTCTAGTTCTCTCTTTGAGCCCCACATTGGTGATTCTGTCGTACCATTTTATCCCTCTATTCTGGGCGGGTACCATTTAGTGAATGTTTGTAGTTTAGCAGTAATTCTTTTATTTTTTCTCCATGTTTGTTTACACATACTGTAGAACCGATTTAACAATGGAGTTAAAACTCCTAATTCGGTGATTAGATTATATCCCTTTAACAAATTTGCTTGCGCTATGAAAGCTCCTCTTACCTGTTGTAATCTCATGTTAGTATCTCTGACGTTTCTCCCATATTAATCAACATTGCTTCCCAAACAGGTAAACAATATAAAATGACACAAAGACACATGTATATGTGTCTTAATTCTGTTATGTAAAGCTGCACTACTTTGTGTCATTTTATATTGTTTACTCTTTCACAGCTTTACCGCAGTTTCACCAAATTTTTTTTCCCCAAACAGGTGTATGATTTCACCGCCTGAAGGAAGGTTTCACCAAGGAAGATCATGTTGTTATTTGCTTGGTTTAATCTCATTATCTTTGTTTTTCCTCTATGCATTTTCAGTCCTAATTGATGTGGCCTATCATAAGGTGTTATCAATGTATCATGCATTTGATTATATATATATATATGACGGTAGTGCAGTGTCGTCGACGAAGTCCAGATCATCAAATCTGTTTTTATTAAAGTCCACTGAATTCCCTTTCTGGCTGTATCTAGCGTAGTTATCGTAACTCTTTCTATAGACAGCAAAACTAATATTTGTGAAATAATTCATCCCTGTCGCACCCCATTTTTAAAATTTTAAATGTGTCTGTCAGTTGTCTCCTCTTAATGAACTGTACATTTCATAATCTTCATACGTTGGAAGTCGCCCTTGTCTAGCGTATTGTTCTTAAAAGTCATTTAAAAGTCGACAGGGTCGATTTCATTGCACTTTTATCCCATATGGCTCAGTCTCTTTCCGCTGCACGGAAAGCGTTGCACAAAACACGAACTCCGTAGTTCCAGCGACGACCCCTAGGAGTCTCCGAGAAAAATGCGCTCGTGAACAGAAGGAAGCTGCCCAGAATGGAGCCCACAACCTCCGGAGCCCAAGTCAGACGGCTTGGCCACCACGGAACCCCGAAGTGGTATTGTTCAATTGATAGCGAAAATATTCAAGAAAGATAAGTAATGAATGTCTTAACATATTATGGCAATTATCGCAGTTATTTCCCATAGACTCTACAACCATTCTCAGAAGATTCTTTCCAAATATTTTGTAATTTATATTTACTGTTCAGACAGATGCTCCCTAAACGAATTTTTTACTGCAAGCTGCGTTGTGGTAAACGCTCCCAAGGCGGCCAGAGGAAACGCTTTAAAGACACTGAAAATCTCACTGAAAGCTTTTGGAATTCATCTTGTCACCTGGGAGACTGCCGCTAAACACCGTAATTCGTGGCGTGCATATTTACATAAGGGTGCAGTTACTTTTGAAGCAACCAAGACTGTAAGAGCTGTGAAGAAAAAGGCTGGACAGAAAAACCACTGCAGGAGATCATCCTACTGGAACGTCAAGCATTCTTTGCTCACATTGTGAAGAACATTAAATATAGGCCTTATCAGCCAACTTAGAACTCACGGCTCCATATTTTCAACCCCATTGGATGAAATGAATGGTCATCATCATTCTTGATGGACAAACAACAACAATAACAACATATTTACATTTCTAGTTTATTTCGTTTCCTCAACTCCTTACCTACTAATGCTAAATCAAATCCATGTCTTGGAACTGCGGTAGTGTAGTGGCTAGACGCAAGTCTGCGGCCCGTTGGTCAAGGGTTCCAATCCAAATAGATACAAAATGTTACATTCATCTAAATTCCCATTACGTCTCAGTATAAAATAGGCCCCTGGAAATATCTTGGGAAGTAAATGCGGTCGGCGTGATGCTGATGACACCAGGTTCCGAGTGCCGTTTAGCCAAGCACCAAATGTCCCTTAAGGCGTGTCAAATGGTTTTTATTTTCTTTTTTTGTGTATACTTCTTGTTAATTATTTGTGTTGATGACATTTGATCTCAGTCCTAAGTGTCAAATCGCACTGTATTGTTATTTTGTTAACCAACGTCATTTACTTCTCAAAACTGAGAGGGAAGACCAGAACTTTTAATCAGATAGCGATGGGAACGATTAGTAGTATGACTCTTCGCTGGCTGTTGAACGAGGGGACGGAGCACATATGGGAATGTCCTGAGTGCAGTGATGTCGGTTCGTAACTCAACTCAACTCAATTAACTCTTACTTCTTATACTTGCACTATTTTGTTTCAGAACACAGTGCATGGATTTTCTTTGCTTTAACAAAAGAATTATTACACAGCTTAAAGTCGCTTAAAAGTCGACAGGGTCGACTTGATTGCACCGGGTTTTATCCCATATAGCTCGTTCTCTTTCCGCAGCGCGGAAAGCGTCGCACAAAGCACGAACTCCGTAGCTCTAGCGAAAACCCACAGGAGTCTCCGAAAAATTTAATTCGTGAACCGAAGGACGCGGCCCGGAATCGAACCCACAACCTTCAGAGCCCGAGTCAAACGGCTTGACCACTTCGCCACAGCTGAAACAACCTAGTCTTAGTTACGGTAGTAGGTATAATCTTACATTCCATCGCAAACAAGACACGTTGCTGATATCCAGGGACTCGGTAATGTGAAGGCCTCAAACCACCGTATAAGATTAGCAAAAATGGAAGCATAGATTATATCGTTGGTGAATAATTGTATGCGTAATCAATAATTTAAACAATGGGATTATATTATAATATAATAAATGTGCATATGATATTTTGACCTCGTATTTACGCGTTGGTAAAAAATACCAACTATGTATAGCCATCAGACATCGTGTGGTTGCAACATAAACGTTTCAAGAAAACCAGATGTCAACTGTTCTTTGTTTTATGTGTCCCAGTGATGATGATGATGATGCTGATGATGATGATGATGATGATGATGATGATGATGATGATGATGACGATGATGATGATGATGATGATGGTGATGATGGCGGCGGTGGTGACGATAAGAAGATGATGATGATAGTGGTGGTAGTTGTGACATTATAATGATGATGGTGGTCGTGGTTCTGACATTATGATGATGGTGGTGGTGGTGGTGGTGGTGGTGGTGGTGGTGACATAATTATAATGAACGATGCTGATGATAGAGATATGATGGAGTTGTGCATCAATTCTACTCTTGAAATGCATCCATGCCACAGTATCAGATCATCAAGCAATATTTCTCTCGGTCTGCCTCTGTCTCTTCCACCCGTAATTTTTCCAGTCATCACTAAGTTCTCCAATGTCTCTCAGTTGTTGTTAGTTACTCTGATCGTCTAAAATTCTGGCAATATTCGTTTCTGAAACCACATGTTCGCTTCCTCTAAGGTCTCCCTAGTTGGTTCAATCACATTCTGAGTAAACGGTATGAGTAAACGGTTGCCATAGCAATATTTCAAAATGTGAGAACCTTTGATGAAAACATATTTACAAAAAAGTCAATGTTGGTAAACCTTCTGCCCTTTAGAACCAACAGTGGATGATACACTTTGTAGACCATTGTGTGAACTAAAGAATGATAGTGAAGTTTACACAAGAGACGACATTGCAGATATAGACATTTTTCAAGCGACCGAAAAAAAGGAAGTAGAATCAACAAGTCAGACTCGCCATTATTAACATTAAGGACCTCAACGATCTTATTGAATACTGATGTATACTCACTCGGGTCCTCGACGGTGCTTCAATTCTGATAACTGATGTACACTCTCTGGGCCACTCGATCGTGCTACAGTTTTGAGAACTGATGTACACACTGGGATATTCGAAAGTGCTACAGTTTTTAGAACTGATGTACACTCACTGGAATACTCGACCGTGATATAGTTCTGAGAACTAATGTACACTCACTGGGATCAGCGACGATGCAACAGTTCTGAGATAAGATACTCGTACACTGGGATCAAAGACAATGCTAAAGTTCTGAGATCAGATACTCGTACACTGGGATCAACGACGACCTACTGTTCTGAGATAAGATACTCGTACACTGGGATCAAAGACAATGCTAAAGTTCTGAGATCAGATACACGTACGCTGGGATCAACGACGATGCAACAGTTCTGAGATAAGATACTCGTGCACTGGGATCAAAGACAATGCTAAAGTTCTGAGATCAGATACTCGTGCACTGGGATCAAAGACAATGCTAAAGTTCTGAGATCAGATACTCGTACACTGGGATCAACGACGATGCAACAGTTCTGAGATAAGATACTCGTACACTGGGATCAAAGACAATGCTAAAGTTCTGAGATAAGATACTCGTACACTGGGATCAAAGACAATGCTAAAGTTCTGAGATAAGATACTCGTGCACTGGGATCAAAGACAATGCTAAAGTTCTGAGATAAGATACTCGTGCACTGGGATCAGCGACGATGCAACAGTTCTGAGATCAGATACACGTACACTGGGATCAACGACGATGCAACAGTTCTGAGATAAGATACTCGTACACTGGGATCAAAGACAATGCTAAAGTTCTGAGATAAGATACTCGTGCACTGGGATCAAAGACAATGCTAAAGTTCTGAGATCAGATACTCGTACACTGGGATCAACGACGACCTACTGTTCTGAGATCAGATACTCGTATGCTGGGATCAACAATGATGCTTAGGACCTCGTGCACCGTGATGAGAACCTCTGTGTATTATCAACTATCGGTGAAGAATGAGCACTTGTGGTGGTATGCGTGTGAATTTCATTCCACTGTCTCACTTTGACCCCGATCGTAGTCCACAGACATGCTACTACTACAAGTAGCTGCTACTACAAGGGAGTGCATTGGACTGGTGTTTGAATGTGTATTAGCTGTCCCTTTTACCAGTATCCTCCACCATCAGGAAAACTCTCTCCGACTTTTGAGGTACTTGTAATTTAATTCCCCAAATTAAGGACGAGAGGTCAACATATCCCACTAACAACAATAATAATCACGGCATGAGTTTTGTTGCATTATCTTCTTGTTGTTTGCTTATGAAGAGTTTTTGCCGTATCGTCCTCTATTTATTGCAACTGCAACTTGTAAAAATCTGGCCTACACTTCTGGATGTCCTGCTGCTTACAATAATACTCATTGCCATGAGTACCCTTCGCCTTCTCATCATCAATCTCCAAGGAAACAAAGAACTGTACTAACAACAAACAGAGGTGGTTCATCATCATCATCAAGTGCCGTGCCGGCTGGCGTAGGCGTTCATGGCTCTCCATAGATCTCGGTCTTTGGTTTTCTGGATCAACTCTGCTGCTGATATTCCTCCGTGCCACCGTCTCAATTCATCCAGCATCACTTCTCTTGGTCTACCTCAACAACAAATTAGTATCTGTTAACACTGTGAAGACAAGTAACAAATGAGTTATTTTTTAAAGCCATTGTGTGCGCTGACTCACTTTGAACTCACGCGTAGTCCATACATACAACTTCTAGTAGCAATGGGCTCAATGTTGCGTGCGGATTACCAGTGTTCCTCGCCATCGAGAGAATCCATTTCGACCTCAGAGGTAGTTGTAATTTTATCACCATTAAGTGCTATGCCGGCTGGTGTAGGCGTTCATGATTTTCCACCTATCTCTCTCTTTGGTTTTCTGGATCAAATCTGCTGATGATGTTTCTGCATGCCACCATCCCAATCCATCCAGCATAATTTCTCTTAGTCTGCCTCTGCTTCTCTTCCCCTCGATCTTTCCAGTTGTCACAATGTTCTTCAATGGCTCTTTTCTCATCACATGACCAAAGTTAGCTGTTTGACTCTTTCTTGCTGTTGTCCAAACCAAGGACGATAGGTAAACATTTTAGACTACTGTCTGCTGTACGGGTTGAACCCATTACCTCGGCATAAGCATACCGGATGTTTAAGAACGTGCGTTCTTATCCATTCGGCCATGCCAACCTCTTTTTTTAAAAATATTTGTTTTTAACAATGTATCTTAATGAAGGGACATAATTGCAGCCGATGAGAATAAAATTAGTTACTGCCCTTGTAATGCCAGAAAAATGTTTGACGATGACGTAATTGGATATATTTAGAGTAGCCGCAGTTGCTTCTGATTGGACGGCTGGAGATCGTGCCATTTATCAACCAGGAAGGACTATTTATAGATATCTGGGACAATCCCACCAGGATGTTTGTGTATGTTGTCACGGTGACATGTACGGGGTTTGTTTGCTTTGTCTAAATCAATGCCAGGTTCCGGGAACTTTATGGGGGACCATGACCCACAGATAAAAATATAGATAGAGAGATCGATAGATAAGTCGATGGGTGGATAGACAGATGGATATATATATATATATATATATATATATATATATATATATATATATATATATATATATATATATAAAACACCATTTGAAGAACGCATTACAGTAGCATGTGTTGTTGCATGATATGTTTAAAATGATGACGTAAACGGCATGTTAGAAACGTCACAGGGATCGAAAGTGCGATTACATTTAAACTGGTGGTGGGCGATTACTATGTGTACATTTTTACTTCCTGACGCAGCACGCGAGAATTAGAAACGGTTCTCGCCGCGTTGGTGACTTAACGGGATAAGTGGGTTGGCTGCTCAGAAATAAATAGCAAACTACTGAGCGTAATCTTGCCAAGAAATCAACAACAGCGATAAAATTCTGGTGTTGACAGCGATGCCCTATAAAGGATATGAAAAAAAAAAAAAAAAACTTAGTATACAGACAGACAGATAGATAGACAGACAGACAGATCTGAGATAGATAGATAGATAGATAGATAGATAGATAGATAGATAGATAGATAGATAGATAGATAGATAGATAGATAGATAGGGGAGAGTTGAGTACACACGAAAGTATTTAGGTAGATAGTTAAGTAGGTAGGTAGGTAGACAGCTATCCGATGCTATTGTCTAATGAGATCAAAGTCGGGGATCATTAATTTTATCAGGCAGGATTATTTGGTCTATTCACGAAACCACTTTAATCATGCAGATCGGAAAACAGCAATCTTCTAATCATGTTTTCCAAAGTTCATAATACCAGGATGATTTTTACGGCAATCTCATTCGAAAAGAATTTAAAAGAAAACCATTGTTACCACGGTAACGTGATTACGTGTATGTTTTGAAGCAAACCAGAGCACGCACGTGACCATGTCATAATGATCTATGTCAAGAACAAGGCGCGGCGGTGTGTTGCCTGGCAACATGCTCGCTGTTAGTGCACAATGACAATGTAAAATATGAGTCACCCAGGCCAGGATGTTGTTTACTAATGTCGGGTGTGGTATTATATAGCTGATATATAATACATTAAGAGGGTGTGATGTGTGTGTGTTTGCCCCCGTGCGTGCGTATATGTGTATGATACTATGCACAGTGAGTTTTAATTACCATCAGTCATCAGTCTGCGGGTGTTTGTATACACGTGTGTGTAGTGTGTATGTGGGGGTGTGTGAGATTGTGCGCAGTCTGGCACTGTTTTCTGAGGATCCTGTAGTTATCGTGCTGTGTATGTCGGTCTCATTCTCTGTCTATCTGTCTGTCTGTCTGTCTCTCACTCTCTCTTTCTCTCTCTCTCTCTCTCTCTCTCTCTCTCTCTCTCTCTCTCTCTCGCAATATCTCTCTCTCTCTCTCTCTCTCTCTCTCTCTCTCTCTCTCTCCAATGTGTGTACGTACCTACATTGTACGTACGTACCTAATGCATGCTCTAATGCACGCCCGCAGGGACCCATGCACGTAGGTACGATTGTATGTATGCCTGTCTGTCTCTGTATGCATTTATGTATGCAGAGAGGTAGGTAGTTAGTTGGGCAGATAGGTAGATGGTTAATTAGGTACAAAAATATGTAGGTCCAGGGTCTTGCCATCACTCGCCACCTGCTCGTGGAGGCGAGGTCTCGGAGGTTTGACGCTGAGCCGCCAGCGTCTGCAGCCTACCTTGTGCCAGACGTATTGGTTACCCATTCCTCTGGAAAACACAAGAATAGGCCGAGAGAGGGAACATGTCGTTTGGGCACCACATGTTTCTCTGAAGATCTGCCCAGGCATTGTGATGGAATTTTGGCCACATTCCAACTCACATACTTTGGTCTGTCAAGACTGCAAGGTGCCACTCAGATATGTAGGTATAAAAGCAAACTGGAGTCTCTGTGGCGAAGTGATCAAGCCGGTTGACTCGTGCTCCGAAGGTTGTGGGTTCGATTCCGGGCCGCGTCCTTCGGTTTACGAGTTAAATATTTCGGAGACTCCTGTGGTTCGTCGCTAAAAGCTACGGAGTTCGTGCTTTGTGCGACGCTTTCCGTGCTGCGGAAAGAGACCGAGCCATATGGGATAAAACCCGGTGCAATGAAGTCGGCCCTGTCGACTTTTTTAAGCGACAAGCAAACTGTTATCTCCTGTCACAATTCGCTATTTACTCCCAGCTGTTAGCAATATCTTGGTGCATTCACGTTCTCATCGGTCTAGTTCATACATCTCTTGCTGGCATGAATATCGCGTATTTCAAGCAACATCCATGACGTCAGACTTCCTTTTAAAAACGAGCTATTCCAGGAATTCGCCAGGATATATTTATGCTCACGTCGAGTCAACAAATCGGTTAGTTTCGTGTCAGACACTGTTTTGGCGCGCTGTCAATACCAGGCAGAGCGGGTTGGAGCGGGAATACTTGTTACTTGTGTAATGCGGTGCTGTAACATGTTGAATATAAATTCTAGTATCTGTAGGATACCAGTCTCCGTTATACGCGCCATCGTCGAATTTCTTTTGTTGAATGTGTTTTTGTTCTCTCTGATATTGTATACATGTATACTTTCTGAACTTAGCAGTCAGCGTAAGGTCACCGTGCAGTGGATACCATCCCACTGTGGAGTACCCGGAAACGATAGAGCTTATCAATTGGCTAAGGAAGGACCAAAGGAAGAAGAGCCTGATGTGTCCATTACATACCATCAAAAGAAAAGAATGATCAAATCAGTCAGAAGGTCACCAAAACCTGCTCAAGACGACTACCACGTTATGAACAGCCCAGAACAAGTCATTATTCTGCGCCTCAGAACAGGACACAATAGATTACGCAACCATATGTATACAATATTCAAGATTGGTGACTCAGCCATGTGCACATGTGGTTTTGAGTCGTAAACAGCAGAGCACACACTCCAAAACTGCCCAAACTACAACATACCCAGTCGAACCTTCTCGCCTAGAGAGTCGACAATGGAAAATAAACTCCATGGACCGCTGAGTGAACTAAAAAAGACAGTTAAATTCATACAAGAGACAATATTGCAGTTATAGACATATTTCAAGAGAACGAAAGAAGAAGATGAAGAAGAAGAAGAAGAAGAAGAAGAAGAAGAAGAAGAAGAAGAAGAAGAAGAAGAAGAAGAAGAAGAAGAAGAAGAAGAAGAAGTCCGACTATCGGAGCTTCCATCCTAGACCAGTTACCGACCAAGGCTAGGCTTAGGGCTTGGTCTATCTCGCCATGACATTTTGTCCTTCGGTTGCATTTCCTCGCACTAGGGTAAGGCTTGTAACCTCCCAAATCCGCCCCTCTGCCATAAGCTGTTGGCTAAACGTATCTTATCGGGTTTACATATCCGCAATGTTCACCTATTGCAAAGGCTATGTTGGGTTTTATGTTTATTTTTGTCTCCGAAAGGTACAATCTCCAGGGAGGGCCGTGTTGAAGAGCTCTCTTCCCCCTCTCCAACACCAGAAACCAGTGGAGCGTGCGAGACCAGTACTGGAACGTCACATCTGTGGAGTGGCATATTAAAGATGTTACATGTCATAATTCAGTACAACACATATGAACCAGCAGGAATTACGTCTATTTTTGTTGTTGTTGTAAATATCAAGTTGCACGCTTATTTCACAAACAATCTATTAGAAAGTTGTGTATGGTCTACTGGCAGCACTTCCGCATGGAGTTTCCTGTGAACTCTGTGGGTCAGTGGAAACATGATTTTTGCACCACGGAACTTCATTGTGTTGGGTCTTCTACACACCCTGGCAGCAATCTCTTCAACGCGGACGATGTGGGTAGAATGAGCGCGTGTTTTGTGACGTGCACCAATGTCACGATAGCAATGAGTAACAGCCTTTTCAGCTGTCAGGTCCCTGTATTCTCTGTGCATGTTGTGTGTAGCGCAGCCAGATGTCAACGTGCTTGCTCTTCAGAGGTTTTGTATCATAAACCCGGCTAAACCTGACTATTCTACCAGTTGCCTTTTTCTATTTCTTAAGCTGACAAAGGAAATACCAAAATCTGCTCTTGGCAACAGCTTTATCAGGAGCAAATATTCTCATTTGATACAATGCTGGGGTTCTTTTCATTTCTGTTGGCAGACTCCTGCCAATCACCCTGAACTCTCATAACCTGCATTTCGCCTGATTTCGTCTAGGTCGATGATATTTCCTCCACAGGTTTTAATGCATTTTATTGCCAAGAAACTCAAACTTTGTGCCCAGGAGGAAGTGCTTGCTTGCTTGTGTTCGTTGGCTTGAGCTCCAACGCGAAGTCCTGTATGTCGGATGAAGGCATCCTGTTGTCCAACATCAGTGTGATGTCATACAGGACCTGAGTTTTGCGTGAGTATCCGTTGTCCCATGTCTGGCTTTTTGGTGTGCAGACTGGTGGTTCCTCGTCGTACAGGCAGACACTCTCCGACTTCGGAGGAATCGGCGATCCTATTTACTTTAGCCAGGACCCCGAAGGGACCTGTTGCCCAGGACGCTCGACGAGGACGCGTCAATAGGTCTTGGCCAGTATATAACCCGGCCCTGGTGCCTTGGAAACACCTCTGCGTCCCAGGAGGAAGTGAATCAGGATATAGAAACAAGAAGATATATTTGAAATTTAAATGCTCCAGTTTCAGTTCTCTGATTCGGTATTGTATTCAGAATGTGACATTAACTTTTACACTTCCCTGTTCGCGTCTGACAATGGGGTCCCCCCCCCCCCCCCCCCAAAAAAAAAAACACTTCATGTTTATATCGTACACTAGTATAGCAAGACATCATCATCATCATCATCATCATCATCATCATCATCATCATCATCATCATCATATACCATGCAGATAAGCTTGGACTGTCAAGGTTTACAATCCCATAGATCCCCAGAGTCTCAATTCAGATGTATTTTCTCGTCCCGAATACGTCATGCCACCAAACCATCCAGGCATTTATCTCATTGTCTTCCCCTTGCTCTTTTCCTTTCAGATTTTCCTGGTGTCACTACATTTTCAAGTTATGTCCAAACATTATGACTTCGTCTTCTTCTTCAGCGTTCCGATCCATTGAGGTTCTTTGCTGCAGATACAATCCGTCTCCATTCATCTCTCTGATTGACCTTCTTTTGCCAGTCGTTGATTCCAAGTGCTTGTAGGTCTGTATATATATTATCTCTCCACCGTCTTCTTGGTCTACCTCGGGGTCTACGGTCATTTATTTCCTGAGTGTAAGCGAGTTTTGTTTCCCTATTATCTTCCATTCTTTCTATATGCCCCAGCCATTGTAGTCTATTAGCCTTCACAAACATTATGACTATCTTCATCTAATCTCTCTATAATCTCTCATAAGATGAAACATATTTTCTCCAATTTATCTTTGTTTATCGAGGGAAGGAAAAAAGTTCTTAAGAGCTACATTAAGCAAATCCTGATGCGCGGAAGTGAATTATGGACAGTTAGCAGACAAGTGATGAGTTATGGAATCTGCAGAGAGAGGTTTGAAAGAAAAATTACTAAAACACCGTGGATGAGAAAGAACAATGAAAATATTTTGAAAGAGGCTCACTCACAAAGAGAACTGATTACTGGCATCAGAAGATGATAGTCACATTTCTTGAGCATGTCATGAGAAGAGAAAAGCTGGAAAATGCCCTCCCATCTGGAAAGTTTGACGGAAAGGGAGGCAGGGAGAGGCCAAGAAAGAAGATGCTGGACAGTTTGAAATCATGGTATGAAGAATTTTATCAGAAATAATTGGCCGAACATGAGACAGAAAGCTGTGGACAGTGATCACCAACGCCACACGGCATAGACTATAAGAATAAGAAAGCGCTTTGCACGAGGACATATATTTCGTCTAGGAGACATATAATCAATATCCCGATATTCATGCTGTAACATGTCAGTCTATTTACTTTACATTTATAATGCTCTGTACTTGACTGCCAAGTGGGCCATCAACCAGGAAGGTACTGTGAATGTCACTTTTATAATATTAGACTTGAAAATCCCCAGCTCATGTTTTTGTTGATTTGTCACGTTCATGCTATACTTACTTTAATATTTCGCAAACATAATAATTATTGAATAAATGTTAAACTTCCTGAGTGGCCAGAAAAAGCCACAAAAGACACACACGCCTACACATTTACAAGTTACAAAGTTAACGCATATCCTTTTACAGGACATCGCAGCCAACCCCAATTTTTGTTGTTGGTTGTTTGTGATTTATTGACAAGTTTACGTTCAGTAGTTTGCCATTGATTACTGAACGACCGGTACCCATATCATTTCGCAAGAAACCAACGCAAGGCGGTCTGCTATCAAATAGCCCGCAGTTGTGTTTCGAACGCAGTGTGCAGGATTACGAACAGCGTCCGTAACACCTTCGCCACGGAACCGGTACAGGTACAAGTACCAGCGATCATTTCCTATCCTAGCAGACTTCTCTACAGCCCAGAGATAAGACAAGTACCAGCGATCATTTTCTATCCTAGCAGACTCCTTCTCTACAGCCCAGAGATAAGACAAGTACCAGCGATCATTTTCTATCCTAGCAGACTCCTTCTCTACAGCCCAGAGATAAGACAAGTACCAGCGATCATTTTCTATCCTAGCAGACTCCTTCTCTACAGCCCAGAGATAAGACAAGTACCAGCGATCATTTTCTATCCTAGCAGACTCCTACTCTACAGCCCAGAGATAAGACACGGCGATAATTTCCTATCCTAGCAGAATTCTTCTCTACAGCCCAGAGATAAGACAAGTACCAGCGATCATTTGCTATCCTAGCAGACTCCTTCTCTACAGCCCAGAGATAAGACAAGTGCCCACCACACGTTTGCATGTGTCGAGGGACAGTGGTCACTAGAATTCGAACAGATGAAGCTACATGTGGCAGATTAGTGCCCCTAAATAATTCACCATATGGCAAACTACTGAACGTAACACTTGCCTAGTACATCAACAACAGCCGAAAATGCTGGTGTTGACTGCAACGTCCCGTAAGAGATACGCAACAACAAAAAAAAAAATTATAAGAGAGGGAATGAGGTAACTATACGGTGCCGTATAGAGAACCACACAATATTTGTACAGTCACTTTGACATTCAGTGGTGACAAGCAGACGTATTTTCTGCCCATCAACAGATTACATAAATTAAATTCACATCGATTCCGGGGAATACACACACATGTGCGCGCACACACAAACACACGCCACACACACCCACCCATAGAGAGAAAGAGAGAGAGAGAGAGGGTGGGGGGAGAGACATAAAGACAGATTGAGACAGAGATAGATAGAAGCAAAGACAGAGTAACAGAGAGAGTGTGTGTTACACAGAGAGAGAGAGAGAGAGAGAGAGAGAGAGAGTGACAGAGAAGAGAGAGAGAGTGACAGAGAAGAGAGAGAGAGAGGGAGAGAGAGAGAGAGATTACAAAGACGTCTGAGACATCACAGAAGCGAGAAAGAACATCGCCGTTCAGAATGATACAGAGCTGAAGATAATCAACAGATGACAGTGGTGTGATGTGATCCCACGACTTTAACATCAGACTGCCTGCCAGGATCGTAATAATCACATACACACTGAAGTATAATGAGCAGGATGTCCGGAACTTCAACACGCCTCGTCAGCATTCTCCGGTGCACTAGTTTTGTGAACCCTAGTTCAAACACGCTTAATATCTGTAAACTGATACAGATAACATATATCTCATATTTGACTTGACACCCGAAGTCCACTTCCTCGTTCCCCTAACTGTGTGAATAAATTGATCTATGTGTGCAATATTGATAAATGACAGTCATATCGTAAATAATCACCACTTCTGCTGGCCGGGAATGTCACCTTCGAATGACGTTTCTGTAGCATTTTGTGTTGTTTGGTACTTCTTAGTATCCATTAAAACCAAGTAGAGTAATCGTGGTGGAGAGATTACGGAGGCTCACTCAGGCTCAAAGGTAAAACGTTCGTGCCCAGCATAAGGCTGAACACCTTTAAAGAGCTAAAAGTCATCGTCATGTGCCATGCCGATAAGCGTACGCGGTCATGTTTCGCCATCTCATGCGATCACCAGAATCGTGGATCAGCTCAGTGTTCTTGTCTCGACCATACCACGTGGCCAATCCATCCAGGTATTTACTTCTCTGCCTCCCCCTTGTTCTCTTCCCCTCAATCTTGCCATTTGTCACCAAGTTCTCCAATGTATGTCTTCTCATAACCTGCGCAAAATATTATGCCTGTTTACGTCTAATTTCTCCAAACAGTTTACGGTTTGCATTTGTTTCTTGTAAGACGTGGTCATTAGTTTTTCGAGCTAATGGTACTTAATGATATTGCATGTTCACATGATCTTTTTCGAAGGGAGATCGGAGACCTAACTTTCTCGGATAAGAGCGAAAAATTGGAGGTCCTGTGTGCAAGTTCTACATGTTAAAAAGCCCGCAACAGTTGAAAATTGCTAAGAGTAGGCCGCACAACCACCGCCCTGGCAAACTTGCTAGGAAAGAACACCCAACCACGGGTAGTTACAACCAGTTACCTGGGACGAAATCTGTCTAGAGGAAGAAAACATGATATAAATGCCTGCCAAAATCGGACACGTTTTCCTGTGAAGTGCAAATAAGTGTGTCATTAATAGCGCCAAAGTATTTCAGTTTGCATAAGATAATGCTCTTTATTAGTCAGTTTTCTTCATTGTTAACATCTTGTAGATCTTTGTACATCATGGCGAAGTGGGTCAACTCCCTGCCTCACTTTCCAAAGATCATGACTACACGTTTAGACTCCGCCTTCATGAGTGCAATTTGCTTGGAGACTTCAGGCGGTCATCACTGGAAGTACAAAGTTTATGCTCTGTTGAACATTATTGGTAGAACTTTCTGTGGAAAGAGACTGAGCCATCTGAGATAAAACCCGGTACAATGAAGTCAATCCTTGTGTCTGCAAACCCACCTGGAAGCATGTTTTATAAATATGACTCTTGGCCTACCCCTTTCTGTTTACCTGCAAACTGAGCCACCTGGTACTCTCCTTGGTGTTTCCTCATGTCATAGTAAGTGGCCAAACCTTGATGGTTTCCACTTTTTGATTACTTTAAAAACTCTTCTGTGTTGTGCTATATTTTCCAGAACTTGCTGATTTGTCAATTTTACAATCCGGCTAGTTCTTGTCAATTTTCCAATAACATCACATTTTAAATGTCTCTATACATTTTCATCACATTAATCCATTGTCCATATTTCAGAACAATACAATGAGTTGATTTGAGTTCAGCCGAGCCAAGAATCAGCATCAAACAGTTTCAATACTAGTGGTAGAACTGTAGTCCGATTATGTGTTTTTCTGGCCTTTCCTCTGAGTGTTGGCCAGATCTTCTCATCACCCCTGGCTATGCCATGATTTACCTGTTCTTCGACACTATATACATGATCCCAAAGGACCCGCACCACATCTGCCTTATTGTGCACCAATACCCTACACAACAGTGCTGAGCCAGCAAGTCTGTCTGCTTGCTCATTTTCCAAGACAACCACATGTCCTGGGGCAAAAATCCAAGAACCACATAAAGTGACCCTCCAAATGTACATAAAACAAGAAATCCTTTCCTTAGATAAAGTTGTATATTCGTTCATGTTAAGATCATTTGCCATCTTTGCCTCACAATTCTAAGTCTCACATCAGACATCTTCCATTACTGTTTGACTTCAATAGGTAATTGTATCAACTTGCTCTATGTTTTGATCTTTTATTTCACACTCTCATTCAACATAAACAACAAAACGCAGCTCTGTCAAAAATAGTGGCTTCTTTATTTTGATTGCATTGAAAGATATGTAAATAATCACAGTTGTCACAGAATGTAAGTCATAAAGGTAGACTGGAAACATGTTGTCAACAAGGACATTAAAGTGTTGACACATGTGTAGGACAGCGGAAACCATCAGTAGGTATTGTCTTCAGAAGCATTTACGTGTTCTCAATCTGGCCCGCTATTTAATTTTTATGTGTATATTATTGAGATAGGCTGTAAACATATAAATATGGTCCCTTGCAAGTCAAACATTTGTCAGACGGTCTTAATTGTCAGGATATGTTGTAGCTCAAATTGGATACCTTATGAAGCCTTACATTTCAAGCAATCAAATAATGAGAAATAAGCACAGTGAGATCTGGCAGAGAATCAACACATTCAAAGTCCACATTCTTCACAAATCTTGATCTAGCCAAAGTTGGATATTTTATAAATCTCATATTTCCAACAATTAAACTATAAACATGAAACAAGTCTAACATGGTGAGAGACATGAAATGTAACTACAAGAGCAGGATGAGATCCTGTCGACAATCAACAAATACAAAATCCATATACTCTACTTCACAAAGAATACATGTCGAGGTTGTATTTGTTGTTCTCAACTTACCCTATTTGTTACGTTTTATATGGCCATGTCCTGCTTTGTTCACACATTCTTTGCAGGCTACAGATTGCTACATGTTTTGTCAAATGATGCTGTTTCTCTCAGTTGTTGGATCTGACTATGTAAATTCTCTTGACTGTTGGATCTGACTTTACAAGATTTCCTCAGTTGTTAAATCTGACTATATACGCATTTCTCAGTTGTTGGATCTGACTTTACAAAATTTCCTCAGTTGTTAAATCTGACTACATAAGCATATCTTAGTTGTTGAATCTAAATATATATGACATACATAAATATTATCATACAATTTAAAAAGAGAATTAGAATAAAAAGGCAAGGCAAAACAAAAGCCACTGTGACAAATGAAAATCAAGGCAAGGAAGAAGAGTATACAAGGTACACTGATAAGGTATATAGATAAGACCTAAACATAGAGTTTTCTTTAAAATGTGGAAGATGGCAATATTGCCCTGGAATACACATTACAAGCATAACAAAAGTTGTCGAATAACAAAATCTAGAAGGCACATTTGGACTCAATAGGTGCTCAAGCAGAAAGAATGCTGCAGAGAAGTCTTATAGCATCAAGCAAATGACAGCTGGAGATCTACATTTACATTCAATAATGAAAGCAAAGAGGTGGTCAAAATAATGATGGCGTGTTATAAATATAAATTATATATGCTTGATAGATAAAACACCCATATGTTTAAAATGTCAACAAATCACATAGGAGAAAATCCTATGCTTTAAAATAATATAATTTTTAGAGCATTCTCATTAAACATGCAATTTTACAGTCAATTATTAAAAAGGTAGCAATCTGGGAAAAATTAAAGATTTCTGTAAAATATTTTCATTAATACAACATTATATAAAAAAACCAAACACATGGTCAATTCTGTAATATTGTTGGACAAACAGGTAAATACTTGGCAATTACAGATGTTCACAACTATGTTTTCCCATTGTGAATGTGAATAATGAAGAAACAAACAACAGACAATGAAAATTAAACTGGGAATATGTGTGCTGTATATTTCAGCTTGAAAGATTAACTGAACTGCTGTAATTTATTTTGTGTGACTTCTGCAGTCAGCACCTGACAAGATGCAGCAAAATATGTCAGGCCATAAATGGTGCAGCTTATTGCTTTTGTCTTCATTATTCACAAAATACAGATTGATTGATTCAGGCCTGCTGTTTTAGTGGGAAATGGTCTTTCTTCGAGTTATTTGTAATCATTTTCATTAAGCAAGACACTAAGTAAGAATAACTACAATCCAGACATGTAACAGAATTATGCACTGGGTTGCCTAATGAGACTGCTGAACATGCAAGGATGAGACAGAGTGACAGATGCAAGCATTCTCTCACAGGGTTGGCATCAGATCCCCCATGCTATGCTGTGAAACCATAGTTGAGATGAATCTGCCATGTTGCCTACTTGTCAAATTAACAACTATCAAAGAATATTCTATGGCAAATTTGATTCAAGCTAGTGAGCTTGAGTTGGATGGAAACAAGATATAAAGACACTCAGAAAGATTAACTGAAGAAGTCCAGTACTGGCATTGAAAATCGGGAGAACATTGCTGCTGGTTTCTTGCTTGGTGGAGTCAAATCTCTGAGGGCATATTATTTTATTTAATATATATATATATATATATATATATATATATATATATATATATATATATATATATATATATATATATATATATATGTGTGTGTGTGTGTGTGTGTGAAGTTACAGATTGAGAAAGCTACAAACCAGCAGACTGTACAACAAAAACAAGCCAGGCTATCTCTGTCCAGTTGCTGACATTCAGGACACCTATGCTCTCACTTTAGCAGACACCTCCCCTCTCCCATCCCATTCACACATACATGGAACTGCAGTGGCTTGTCTACCAAGACAGTGATCAAGGTTCAAACCCAGCCGTGGCAAGAATATCTTTATATATATATATATGACCCCTTTCACCATGCCTCGAGATATATTGGACATGCAGTTCTAGCCCCATGTTAGGATAGTCCAACAGGCCCTTGAGGGGTGACATGGTCAATATCACGTCAGCCATCCTAGAGTTAAGTGCTGTTTCAGAGGTCAAGTCAATCTTTATGAGCACATTGTACAGAGGACACTCCTGCATAACCTGTTCCACAGTTTGTTTGTGACTGACATAATAAACAAACAACATACAGATATAGCACATACTATCAGATGAAACCCTAACAGGAAATAGAGCAAAAGTTACACAGCATTTGATTCACTAGCATCCTGGTGGTGTATGTCAAGTCTTGAGTTGAGAACCACCAAGAGGTCCACTTAACCTCTATCAGCTCAATCTTCAAACGTGCAACACAAATATCATTTTATTATTGCATGCTGGCATGTATTAGAGGTCACTGTGTCAAAATGTGCAGCAAGCTAGATTTATCATGTAAAACAAGTTGTCATGGAAAGTTAAGCTGGAAAATGATTCCTACTGACTGACAAAAAATAATTTTGATGCTTCTCTTGGGAATATGAATTAGAAAATGACTTATATTAACTGACAAAAGAGAGTAATTTTGATGTTTCTCATGGGAACTTGAGTCAGAAAAATAGCAAATGGACGATTTTGATGCTTCTCTTAGATGACAAATGACCCATTGAAATACAGAACAGGAAAGAATTTATACTTAAAATTTTTCACATACAAATACATAATTTGATATACACTACATATTTCAACACTGGCATCAGCATTTCTCAAATATACATTTGTGCTGTCTGAGCAGTTTCTGGCAGGTAGTCAAACTTGAATGCTTAAAAGGTCATTCAGATAACCCCATAATTATCAACTTTAAAACACACGCTAACTGACCTGACTAAAATGTACATAATTAATTAGAACAACAAAAAACAAGCAGAAAAGGATGTCCATAATTTTGTTTAATTGTCTCCTGTAATTTCTATTGACACAGTCTGTGCACTTTCACATGCTCAGAGTGAAACAAATCATGGGGAATTTATTGGGTTTAGGTGTTGGAAATCACTGATAGAATTACTGTTTTGATAGTAAATGTATGCAGTCAGAGCCCATAAGCCAGGGATGGCAACCTGTCCATGGGAGGAGGAATCCAGACAAGAAACCTCAACCACCAACATGGCTGGGGACTAGAAAGTGAATATCTACGCACTACAATGGATGCTATGCACCACACACAGTGAATGTTGATCACAGAAAAAAGAAGAAGAAGACAGAGTGTAAGAGACATGAACTGTTTTAAGATTATACAGGAGAAGTATGGAGGCACACCTTATGTGAAGCTTGACAGACGAATATGTTTCATCATTAATGACGTGTGACTAGAAGAGTAAATTGATTGTTAGTATAGCTTAAGGTCATAGAGAAACGTACAATAATTATTTTCTGGAATGTTTCAAACTGACAATTTCTTAGAAGCAATGAATTCTCCTGGATGGCAGGTCTAGCAATAAATTCTCAAGAAACCTTTCTGTATGCGGAGTACTTCTCAACACGAAATACAACATAATTATCCTTAACATTGTAACATTTGTGCAACCTCCTTTCATATATAATTATATAACAATTTTATTCCAACTGAAGTTAAGCTATGGAAAGAAAAAAAAAATAGACAAAACAATGAAATAAGGAATGTACAAGTATAGTTCCAATTATTACAATAACAATGAATCAGCTATGTAAGTATGTGTTTACATGCATGTCACCACACAGGCCTGGTTGGTGCAGAAAAAAGATCAAAACTGAATTTATTACAAAAAGTATAAAAATATAAGTAAAAAAAGTTAAGAACCCTTCCACAAACCTTGAGGCATATTGGGTATAAGGGTTTGCTCCATATTTTTAAAACTCATTCGGCACCTAATGGGTGATATGGTAAATATCATGTGCCCCACTTCACTTCCCAGCCATTCTTGATACCCATTTTGGAGAGGCTTAAACTGGGAGCCCAGTTAAATAAAAAAATTAACTTTGCCTCAGTCGCTTAAAAACACTACTGTATACTGTAGGTCCCATTACAAGATATACAATGAAAGAATATAGAACTGTAGGTAAACCAAAGAAAATCAGATTAATAAATCATTTAAATAATAAAACAGCTAAACTAGTAAGTCATTACAGAGCATGCAATAATCATTAATATAACAAGGCACTGGGTTATGTAACAATTGAGTAAGTTTGATTATCTCAACAACTGAAGACATGGTCAAGTAAACTGTATCATGTATATCACATATTATAACTGACCACTGTATATACAAACTATCTCAGGTAAGTCTTGTAAATGGTGGCCCTATAATCCGCAGGTACGAACAGCTGCCCATTTAGTCACATATATCTACAGCCTGAGACATCTGGTCAAGCGGCTGCTGATTATGTCAAGACAGATTTAATGGCCACAAAATATGGCAATTTTCTTAAAGGTATTTTTAGATGTTACATATAGGTCTGTGTTGACTTACCATAACATTGTAATTATGCTTAGATAATATGTGTATTACTGGATCAAATAATTATACATACAATAATAATACATATATGCATAAAACATCTGTATGAGATGATCATATTACTGAAGATTTGTAACAAAGCATGTTCAGTGTTTACATTATCTGATTTAATCTTTATAGGTTAAATGCACATCTTATGTCTGTATAACATCTACATAAATAATAGGTTACAAATGAAGCACACCGAATGTATGTATAAATTCCCAAAATTATGACAAAAGCATAGCAAATATTTGTATTAATTCCTACAGTTATCATAAATTATGCTATATGCAAATAAAATGTTTGCAGTGTTTTGGAATGGCCAGGTTACTGGTAGAATCTTAATACAAATATTGTAGAATTGAATCAAACATATCTGAAAATGGTGATCAGAAGCTACAATAATATACATCAAGAAAATTGTTTTGAGTTAAAAACAATGAAAGAAATCACAATTATATAAACAAGTAAGTACACGGCATAAGTAAGTACAAGGCACACACAAGCTAAGTACATACACAAGCCAGAATTTTATGTCTGTCTCATAACATTAACATACTAGCAGCTGAAATGTTGGGAACAAGGTAATGGTTTTGTATTACTAATTGTTAATTGTATGTACATGTGATATACTGAATGTCAGAACAAGAGTGCTGAAATGCTATATAAAACCTGTTTTGCTGCATGGCAGTGAATAATGGAACATGAATGAACAAATTAGGAAATGCAAATGTTACAAATGGCTTGGACTGCCAGAGTTACTAACAACGACTGTCTGGAGGAGGTTAATGAAACTAGAACATTATATGCAACTACAAGAAAGAGACAAAACATAACTGTTTGATCATGTAATGAGAAGAGAGGCATTGGAGAACATTGTGACAACTGTAAAGATCAGTGGGGAAAAAGGCAGAGGCAGATCAAGATAAATTATGTCTGATGAACTAAGACGGTGGAATGGAGGAATACCACCAGTTGAATTGATCCAGAACACCAAGACCTGGGATCTGGAGAGACATGAACACCTATGCCAGTTGGCAGAGCACATGATGATGATGATGAGCAAGAACAGAAACAGCTGCAGCACACAGTCATGCCAAGAGATCTTTGGACTGAGTAACCTGATCTTGGTGTTAAGGCAGTTATATGTCCTGTACAGGATCTTGCAATCAACTCCAGCATTTATTGACTGTTAGTGATTTATTAGACAATTCTAGTTCTGTAGTTTGCCATTGTTTTCTGCAGGTGTTTATGTTACCTTCATGGCTGCAGGTGTTTATGTTACCTTCATGGCTGCAGGTGTTTGTTACCTTCATGGCTGCAGGTATTTATGTTACCTTCATGGCTGCAGGTGTTTATGTTACCTTCATGGCTGCAGATGTTTGTTACTTCATGGCTGCAGGTGTTTATTTTACCTTCATGGCTGCAGGTGTTTATGTTACTTCATGGCTGCAGGTGTTTATGTTACCGTCATGGCTGCAGGTGTTTATGTTACCGTCATGGCTGCAGGTGTTTATGTTACCTTCATGGCTGCAGGTGTTTATGTTACCTTCATGGCTGCAGGTGTTTATGTTACCTTCATGGCTGCAGGTGTTTATGTTACTTCATGGCTGCAGGTGTTTATGTTACCGTCATGGCTGCAGGTGTTTATGTTACCTTCATGGCTGCAGGTGTTTATGTTACCTTCATGGCTGCAGGTGTTTATGTTACCTTCATGGCTGCAGGTGTTTATGTTACCTTCATGGCTGCAGGTGTTTATGTTACTTCATGGCTGCAGGTGTTTATGTTACCGTCATGGCTGCAGGTGTTTATGTTACCTTCATGGCTGCAGGTGTTTATGTTACCTTCATGGCTGCAGGTGTTTATGTTACCTTCATGGCTGCAGGTGTTTATGTTACCTTCATGGCTGCAGGTGTTTATGTTACTTCATGGCTGCAGGTGTTTATGTTACCATCATGGCTGCAGGTGTTTATGTTACCTTCATGGCTGCAGGTGTTTATGTTACCTTCATGGCTGCAGGTGTTTATGTTACCTTCATGGCTGCAGGTGTGTATGTTACCTTCTTGGCTGCAGGTGCTTATGTTACCTTCTTGGCTGCATGTGTTTATGTTACCTTCATGGCTGCAGGTGTGTATGTTACCAACACAATCACACATTCACCTTCTCTACTTCTGCAAGTGCCTGTCTAGATGAAAGTCTCATCCTATTTGTCCTTTCACAAATCTATAAAGCTGATGTTGCTTATATCAATAATTGTTGCCCAGCTCTTTAAACATTCCAAATAAGTCTACCTCTGTATTCCTTGGCCTCCCTCACCCAGTGTTTTCCCACATAATGGTAATTTCTCGACTCCACCTCTGCTGTTGCTATGTCCCATACATTTAACTCCATCTGTGTCTTATGTCTTTGATGAGTGTTCTAGTAACACATTCAGCACTCAGTACCCCAGTGTTTGTTTTCATCAATGTCTATAACACTGCCAACATTCTTTGTAAAAACCACATTTCCAATGTCTCCAGTTTCTTCACAATTTCACTTCACATTCACACACACACACCAGCAAAACTAAATAGAGATAAATAAGTTAGAAGATCACGTCAGTGCAAGAGAGGTCATATCACAATATTAGGGCTCAACAAAATATGACTGTTGACATTATTGAATGAAGAACATACATGAGTAAAGTCAGTGAAGGACATTCTCACACACCTTAAAGCACACTGGGTATATGGTGCTGGATCAATATTCTTTTCTAGACAATTCAACAGTCGGTGGGTGGTGTGGTCAGTACTACACCAGACAGCTTCACCTGTCAGGACACACCCTGGTGTCCAGTGTAGCCTGGGTCAACCTGGGAGCCCGGTCAGTTTTAAACATTCCAATCCTTGACAATAACTGACCCATGTCATCATGGTTTCTGTCCTAACAATGTATTATGCATGATCATTTTTGTCTGTATGCCGTAAGCAATGAGTGGTGTGATATCTTTCACTTTTGGCCTGAGTTTGCTAAAGAAATCTGGCTACATATTTAATATACAGGCCAGTGTGTGCGTTATATAGTGTGGCAGGACAGTGAATGCTTTATATAATTGATTGATTGATTGATCTAGGAACTGACATCACAGCATTCGGGACATTCCCATAAGCGCTCCGTCCCCATCCTCAGCAACCAGCGAAGAGTTCCAACACTAATAGTTCCAGTAGCAATCTGATTATATGTCCGTCTCGCCTTTCCTCTGAGCGTCGAGCGTCAACCAGATCCCCTCGTCACTCCTCGCTGCCTCATTCTAACCAGACTATGGTAATCCATTTGCTCCTCCGAGGTGTACACGTGCTCCCACAAGGCCGCAACCACATCTGCTTTGTCATGCATCAATACTCCACCAAGTTCTGCCGAGCCAGCCAATCTGTCCGCCTGTTCATTCCCCAGCACACCGGCATGCCCAGGAGAAAAGATCCAGGTGAAGCTTGCTACCCGTGACCTCCGAAGCGAATCAAGCCACTTTATATAATGTGACAGGACAGTGAATGCTTTATAAAATGTGACAGGACAGTGAATGCTTTATACCATATGACAGGACAGTGAATGCTTTATACAATGTGTATACATGTGGTCTCTTTGAAAGCAATACACTCATAATTTGTTTTTATTGTCTTAGTTGTCAATATTTAGTCTTTGCTAGGAAATATTTAAAAAAAAAAGTTACCACATGTAACATTAGTATTGAAGGGAATTGATTATGAATGAAGTAACTATCCCCCATTTTATTTATAGAACAACCATCATGTGATGCGTGGTGCAGTCAATATCAAGCTGGCCACCTTTACTTTTTGGGCCATTCCCTGGTACCAATTCTAGGCTGAGCTAGCCTGGAAGCCCAGGGCAGGTGTTTTTAAATCTGTCTTGATAAGGAGTTGAACACACTACCACTGGACCAGCAGGACACTGGGCAAGACCTTGAGGCAAATATCTGTGGTGCTCCCTGTCCACAGACTACCACTGGACCAGCAGGACACTGGGCAAGACCTTGAAGCAACTATCTGTAGTACTCCCTGTCCACATACTATCACTGGACCAGCAGGACAATGGGCAAGACCTTGAGGCAACTCTCTGTGGTGCTCCCTATCCACAGACTGGCTTCCCAGTCTGGCCCACATCTCCAGGATCACATGCTTCTGCATAGATGTGAATCCCAAGTGCCACTGCTGCACTCCCCGCTGGTTCCTGTACTAGGAGTGGGGAAGGAGAACTCTGCAACACAGCCTGTGTAGAGATGATACTCCAATAACGTGTTCAGATAAATATCTGCTGTGTAAAGATGATACTCAGTTACCGTGTTCGGAGGAAAACTATCTACAACAGCCAGGTTGGCTGATGTGTGTGTGGGTGGGTGGGGAAAATTGTGAGGATGCGTGATGTGTGTGTGGATAGGTGCGGGATGTGTGGGTTGGCAGGGGTATATGTGTGTGTGGTTTTGTGATGTGTGTTTTGCTGGGTGGCTGCGGGTGTGAGGTGGAGAATATGTAGGTGGGTGTCGGTTATGGGATGGGTGGGGGATGTGTGTGGGTGGGGAAATGTGTGTGGGTGGGGGATCAGTGGGTAGGTGGTGGCATGTATTTTTGCCTGGGTCTGTGTGAATGCGTGGAGGTATGTGTGGGTGGGTGGGGGAGGTGTGGTGGCTGCGGGATGTGTGGGTGGCAGCGGGATGTCGGTAGCTGCGGTATGTGAGGGTGGATGGGGGATGTGTCTCACAACATTGCAATATGCACTGTTTATGCTTACAACTTTCATTTGACAATGTTTTTTTCCCCCATATGAATGTATCATGCATAATATGCATTGTTTATGCATACAAAATCCATTTGACAATGTTTTTTTTTCCCCTATATAAATGTAACATGCACATTTGATGAATGAAAGATGAGTGATTGAAAGGGCCGAATGTAAGACGGGCCTGTGTGCCCAATTTGTTACCCTTTTAAAATAAAGTTTGTTTATTCGTTCGTTCGTTTGTGTAGAGATACTATAATACCATGTCCAGAGGAAAATATCTACATCAGCCTGTGTAGAGATGATATTATGATACCATGTTCGGAGGAAAATATCTACATCAGCCTGTGTAGAGATGATACTATGATACCATGTTCAGAGGAAAATATCTACAACAGCTTGTGTAGAGATGATACTATGATACCATGTTCGGAGGAAAATATCTACATCAGCCTGTATAGAGATGATACTCTGATACCATGTTCGGAGGAAAATATCTACATCAGCTTGTGTAGAGATGATACTATGATACCATGTTCGGAGGAAAATATCTACATCAGCCTGTGTAGAGATGATACTATGATACCATGTTCAGAGGAAAATATCTACATCAGCCTGTGTAGAGATGATACTATGATACCATGTTCGGAGGAAAATATCTACATCAGCCTGTATAGAGATGATACTCTGATACCATGTTTGGAGGAAAATATCTACATCAGTCTCTGCAGAGATGATACTCTGATACTGTGTTCGGAGGAAAATATCTACATCAGCCTGTGTAGAGATGATACTCTGATACCATGTTCGGAGGAAAATATCTACATCAGCCTCACCATAACAGATGCAAGACCATTTCAGGGTTTAGGTGACCTGAGCACAGCACATCAGACTTAAGGGTTAGAACTCAATATTTTAGAGTTCTTTCAACTAACCTGGTCACAACTTACAAATGAGTACAGCAGTTACATTGATATAGACAAGCAAGCTGAAGACTTTAAAAAAAAAAAAAATATGCAAGCAATTAATTGTAATTATCTCATTCACCCACAATTAATACTGTTTACGACCTGATCACTACAAATAATTATCATTTGAAAATCATGGACTTGACCTAGCATTCTGGTTAGTGGTTTAGAAACATAATATTATTGCAGAGATACATTTCGAAAATTAACAAAAAAAGTTTGTGAAATAAAATAAAAGAAATAAAGAAATTAAGAAAACCAGTCATATATTCTATAAAGTAATTTAACATAACAAGGCTGCAATATTGTTCTCTTGTGTTGTTGTCACATCCATGTCCAGATTTGGAAGCATTCTTTTTACTAAAAACAAAAGAAAATGTTTCTGTGACTCTTGTCCACTTGAAGGTTTTACTGGTTAGAGACATCATGCTAACCTAATCCTATCCAAAAACAAAACATAAAAATTCGGCTTCGTTAAACCAGCTTCTGCAGTATTGTTTATAATTGAGGTTCGCTTGTGTGTGAGGTTTGATATTCTTTCCTTTCTTTGTTGTCTTTTGAGCTAGTCCTAATAAGGACAGGTTATATTTCCTCTTCTCTGCTCTTCAGATTTGGTTGGGTCTTATCAGGCTCACACTGACTGGCATTTTCATTATTGTGTTTATCATGCTGGATTGAAACCAGAATATATAGCATAAGTAAGCCATGTGTTCTCCTTGTATATTCATCATAATTCTCTATTCCAGCTTCATAGCAGTGTTAGTGATGTCATGTGATCTGTGAGGGTGAAGAGAACAGTATCTTAATGAATAACAAACACACTCTGGGGAAGTTAGCTCACACCTGCTCATAATTGTATATTCTACTTACACAAACTACTATACTTCAATATGTTGCAGAAACCCAAACAACATTACAGTTACACCTCACATGTGTTAGATAAACTCAAGCAATACAGCTGCCACACTTCACATGTTGTAGTAATACAGAAACCTATTAGCACATTTCACATTTGTTGTGGAAACACAAAGAAAATAAACTATTACATATAGAACTACATAGATAATAAACTACAGTACTTCTCATATTTTGATGGAACACAAAGAAAATAAACTATAGTGCTTTTTATGTTTTGATGAAACACACAGCAAACGAACTAATATACTTCCTGTTTTGACACACACAAAGCAATTAAATATCACACTTCTCCTGCACTAATGAAAGAATCAGAAAATAAACATATCTATCATTGGAAAAAAAATTAATACTAAGCCATTATTGAAAATGACAATGACACCTGAACAAGGAAATAACTTTTCTAACCAAGCTGAATTAACAACAGATACAGACATGTGTAAGGCAGAAACAAGAAAGAGAACATGGATGACTGAACTAACATTTAACAATGCAAAATAGCTTTCCACATCTAAACAACTAAGTTAAAGATTACAATTAAGACAGATTAATTGTTACATACACTCTTCATTATCATATGGTGCAGAAACAAGCACAATGGATAAATCATCCTTTGTAAAAACAATAAAGCTGCAGTGAATAACATGCTGGGAGGGAATGAGCTATGGTTAGTATCCAGGAACGGGTAAGTGAAGATTAAGCAACAACTGGAATAGAGTGGTATAAGTAAACAAATGCTGGGAGACAATAAGCTTAGATAAGTATATAGGACAAGAGGAGATTGAGTAACAGATGGAGTAGAGTGCTACATGTAATAATATGCTGGGAGCCAATGAGCTTAGATAAGTATTTAGGACAAATGCAGATTAAGTTACAATTACAACAGATTGGTTCCAGTAATAACATACTAGAATACAGTGAGTTGAGATAAATGTATTGGGCAAGAACAGATTAAACAACAATTGGGACTGAGTGGTTTCAGTAATACCACAGAGTAACATGCTGGGACAAAAAGTGCTATTGCTGTTATCGATCCACTTATGCCTGGATTTCCGACCTTTGGCAAAATGCCATGTTGTGAAAATCGCAGTGTTAACTAGTATTATCTTTCAACAACATGACATGACATTGCAATTCTTGGGAATCTGTGGATTTCCTTCATGAACCGAGGCAATGTCAGAAATAGGCTGTCCAAGTAAAATGTGAACTGGTTCCCTTCTAACCACAGGTTGTAACCAGTACAACAGTGGGTGTAAACAGTATAACATTGGTTGTAAACAGTACAACAGTGGGTGTAAACAGTACAACATTGGGTGTAAACAGTAAAACATTGGGTGTAAACAGTAAAACAGAGGGTGTAAACAGTACAACATTGGGTGTAAACAGTACAACAGTGGGTGTAAACAGTACAACAGAGGGTGTAAACAGTACAACACTGGGTGTAAATAGTACAACAGAGGGTGTAAACAGTACAACAGAGGGTGTAAATAGTACAACATTGGGTGTAAACAGTACAACAGTGGGTGTAAACAATACAACAGGATGTAAACAGTACAACAGAGGATGTAAACAGTACAACAGAGGGTGTAAATAGTACAACAGTGGGTGTAAACAGTACAACAGAGGATGTAAACAGTACAACAGAGGATGTAAACAGTACAACAGTGGGTGTAAACAGTACAACAGTGGGTGGTGTAAACAGTACAACATTGGTTGTAAACAGTACAACAGAGGGTGTAAACAGTACAACAGTGGGTGTAAACAGTACAACAGAGGATGTAAACAGTACAACAGTGGGTGTAAACAGTACAACAGAGGATGTAAACAGTACAACAGTGGGTGTAAACAGTACAACAGTGGGTAGTGTAAACAGTACAACAGTGGGTGGTGTAAACAGTACAACAGTGGGTATAAACATTACAACAGTGGGTGTAAACAGTACAACAGTGGGTGGTGTAAACAGTAAAACAGTGAGTGTAAACAGTACAACAGTGGGTGTAAACAGTACAACATTGGGTGTAAACAGTACAACAGAGGGTGTAAACAGTACAACAGTGGGTGTAAACAGTACAACAGAGGATGTAAACAGTACAACAGTGGGTGTAAACAGTACAACAGAGGATGTAAACAGTACAACAGTGGGTGTAAACAGTACAACAGTGGGTAGTGTAAACAGTACAACAGTGGGTGGTGTAAACAGTACAACAGTGGGTATAAACATTACAACAGTGGGTGTAAACAGTACAACAGTGGGTGGTGTAAACAGTAAAACAGTGAGTGTAAACAGTACAACAGTGGGTGTAAACAGTACAACAGTGGGTGTAAACAGTACAACAGTGGGTTTAAACCGCACAACAGTGGGTGTAAACAGCACAACAGTGGGTGTAAACAATACAACAGTGGGTGTAAACAGTACAACAGTGGGTGCAAACAGTACAACAGTGGGTGCAAACAGTGCTGTTACAGGCATAAAACAAAAACATAAAAGTCCCTGTTACATGCCTTTGGACAAATTGAGCACATATTATTTGGACCACTCAGCACTTGCGGCTGATGTGGTCATTATCATGCCGGCTGCCTTTACTTTCCCAAAACACTTCCTGGTATCCAATTTAGGCTGGGTTGATCCGGTACCTAAGCCAGTTTAAAAAAAACAAAAAAACTGAATCCACCTTGATGCGGATCGAATCCCTGAACTCTGAGCATTGTTGTCTGTGATTTGTTGGTAATTGTATGTTCAGTGGTGCTGTTGCACAGGATTTATTATTCAGGTTTGCCCCTCTAGTCCCACTGAGCTTAGCCTAGAGGTTCACCTCCAATGGATGCGGCCATCTCATGAAGGATTTGGGTCTTCACCAAATATAACATTAATGGAGCTAAGAAAAGTTTCAAGGACAAAAGGAAGCTAAACAATACATGGAATAAAGGGGTTTCATGTAATAACTTGCTGGCACAGAAGCAGCATGCAAATGGGGAAAGCAATAAAAGTATAACATGTTTTTGGATGCAGAATGAGGTCAAATTGTTAGTATTAATTTCTTGTCAATTCACTGACAACGCATGTAATAAAGAACAACACATGAATCCTCTTTTCTTTTTGTATGTGAAGTTCACAAGTGAGAATTATACAGGTATGTGTGTGTGTGTGTAAGCACATATGTGTGTGTGTGTATGTGTATGCAAGCACACCTGTGTGTGTATGAGTGTTTGCATGTATGTGTGCTACATGCATGAATATGTGTGTGTGTGCATGCGTGCGTGTGTGTTTTTAAAAAATATAATGTAGTTGCATGTCCTTTATTATAGGATGTCACAATTAACACCAACGTTTATTAGCTTGTTATGATTTTCTACGCAATTTTACATTCAGTAGCTTGTCACAGCTTTCTAAATGGTCAACACTCTTCCCATTGTGAAAACATGTAGGGATGTGGAGGACAAACATGCCAAACATGCATTTAAAACATCACACAACAAATAAGCTTTAAAAAAACTGCATAAAACCAACCTATGTGTTTGCGTACACATTGAGATCATCATCAGGGCTAGAAAATCCTTGGTTTTCAAAGGCCAAGGAACTGGGATCTTTGTGCTGCTCAGAAGCCTTTCCGGTGGATTTATCTGCTGTTTGGGTTTTTTAAATTGTGGATTAAAGCAACAAAGCAAATTCGAATAAAGCGGTAAAACAGACAGGTTGGGATAAAGCAAGACTCTATGGGATAATGAGGCATTTAAATTTAAGGCAAAGGTAGACTGCAGTTGGGATGTAAAACACAAACAATTTTGTATACATAATTATTAGAGTGATCAGCTGTTCCTCACTGTCAGCTTTCTGTCCAACTTAAGGCAAAGTGATGCTATAACTTAGTTTTGGATCAGTCACTTTAGCCATTGAGGTCAAACCTCTAATATTTAAATACTGGCACATACATTTTTAACTCTAAAATGTCATAACTGAACATAAGAGGGGGTTTCAAATGAAAACCTTACAAGTGTGATAGAAATACAATAATCATGCCATTTTCTTGTAACCTGTCAATATTGTTGTTAAGGATGTAAAGAGAGTTAATCACGTGACATCATAGTGCAGACAGACATGGTGATACCATAAGGACAGTGTAAAAATGGCCACCCCACTTTTGACATGCACCTAAGGAGCAGCGTTCTGTTATACGATTTTTGATCAGTGAAGGGTGGAGACTATAGAAATTAGCCGGCAAATGAATGTCCAGTATGGTGATGCATGCCTGCCAGTCCAGCAAATGTATGGGTGGAGTAGGAAGTTTCAATACTTTTATGTCCTATAAAGACCAGCAGGTGGGGCATGAGTGGTTACACACGTGAACAAGATAATATTTTTCTACAGAACCACTTTTTTCGTGCTGGCTGATTTGCATTGAACATAGATAGTGGTGACTACTTCAAAAAATGATAAATTTGTTCTTTACTTTTTCAGAATATATTCACACAAAAAATAAGGTTTTCATTTTATGCCCCTTCGTACAATATTCCCCTGTATATTTTCAAGCTTGTCTCTTATAATTTTCTCAAGAATATCATGATTGATCACATATTTTCTCTGATCAATTTGCAGTTTTCATTTGCTTCTCAAAGAATTGCCTCATTTGTTTTAGACTAGTCTTATTTAATTACGCTGTTGCATTGTAAAAACCATATTGAAACATACAATATTTCCCAATTAAATCTTTACATTATTCCCCTTTAAAAATCATACTGAGGCATACAATATTTACCGGTAAAATTGCTGCTAGCATATAATATATTTCTCTTTAAAATTACACGCGCTTAAAAGTCGACAGGGTCGACTTCATTGCACCAGGTTTGATCCCATATGGCTCCGTCTCTTTCCGCAGTGCAGAAAAGCGTCACACAAAGCACGAATTCCGAAGCTCCAGCAACGACCCTCAGCAGTCTCCAAAAAACTGCACTCGTGAACCGAAGACGCGGCCAGGAATCGAACCCACAACCATCGGAGCCCGAGTCATACGGCTTGACCACTTCGCCATGGAGACTCCGTAAGAATCCTTAACAACATTTAAATTTTACCCATTAAAAATCAATAATAACTCATAATATTCTTTTGCCCTGTATGTGTTAGCCCAGAATTGATAACCTATTCAACCATTTCCTGACTATTGTATGTGTCAACTGGGGCATAGAGATCAGCAATGATGACATGCTTTATAACTACATGCATTATTTATAAATGACTCTGAATCTATGGCCAGAAGTTCACTCCAGCTGCAGTGAAGAGTTATTGCAGTTTTCAAATCAATTCAACATTTGAGATTGCCCCAGGATTCTTTTCAAATTTATGATAAAGCCTTTGAGAAGACTTGCATACTTTATAGTTCTGAAACAGGACAGTTGGAATGCAGTTTTATTATCGAATTCTGCTAGCAAGTTTACAGTATCAACAAATGCTGTATGATACATTCTCAGCAAACACCACTAACTTGCCACTTATAATATGTGGGTCAAAGTTCAGCTTACATAACGTTTTGATGTGGAACTAACTTGTCCTAAACCTGACACTAAACATTGATTTCTTTGACATCTTCATACAACAGATGCAAGACCCTCTTTGTTTGCCCACTCACAATATGTGGGTCATAGTTCATGAACATAACTTTCAGATAAAGAAATCAATAATAAGAAAGCTTACACTAAGAGAGGATTTACTGTTAACATCTATGTAAAACCAAGACCAGGTCATGTATAATGCAGTTCATACAAAACAAATAAATACAGATGGCAAATGTACATGACTATAATGACAACCAGACAAAGACTTCACACTCTATATTCACAGAGAACACTTCAACTCCACATCGGTACCATGTAAGCTGAAAGTGTAACTGGACACAGGGCACTTGACTTCATCACTGATAGAAATATAACATGTCAATCCCATGTTCTAGTTTTTATATTTATTTGATGAAAACACTAGACAGATATTTTATTCTCTCATATACAGACACATATTTACTACTGCTCCTGTTTCAATTCAGTCACTAAACAATATTACTCACTCCAAAAATAAGCTATGGGTTTAATTCTTAGTAAATATGAAACTAACAATTTTAACTTATACAAACATCATCAGATGTACTCTGTGGATGCTTATTTTTCAATAATGCCAAACTAATTCACAAAATCCTATATCAAAGTGATAAAATTATCTTTGGCCATTATTTAGATATAATACAAGACATAGCAAACATCTAAATATACAACATATCCCCAAGCCTGGAACAGACTTATAAAAATTGGTTAGTGTACTCCACGGCTCAGTTGTGGAGCAATCTTCAACAGCGAATCAAAGAAACCACTGACCTGAATATATAACATACAAAAACACTCGTGTGAATAATCTAGCTAAACTGTAAGGCAGTCTTATTATTTGCATATATTTAGAATATAAATGTCATAATTATCTATTTATTGACCAGCAGCTAAGGGAACGGTTGGCATCAACGGCTGCTGAAAACATAACACATATATGGGTATGTCCTGAGTGCACCAGCATCATCCTAGTTAAGTAATCAACCAGCAACAGTCACACAACTACATAAGACCTCTATTTCAACACTCTGAGTGTAGATATTAAGAGTTGAAGCAGCAACGATTATTTAAAAGACAAAACAAAATGGAGGATGGGATTGGTTACCAAACAGGAGATCATGGATAAAGACATTTGTTTCAAACGACTGCACATCTATGAATCCTCTCTTACAACCTACTATAACAGTCTTATAGTTTCACCCTGTATCCTCCATTGGTGCATAGGCCTTCAACCACCTGACTCCAAGAGATCCTACCCTAGCGATCCCTTGCAGCTTCACCCACGTCCTCCCTATATTATTAATTCTCTTACAACTTAAACTAAAATGGTGCTATAGTATAAATCTCCTCACACTAAGTATTCTCTCTTATTACCTACTATAATAGTACTACAGTATAAATCTCCATTTGATAAATATCCTCACTTACAAGCTAATCATAATGGTTCTAAAATATAAATCTCCCCACACTATTATTTCTTACAAGCTAATTATAATGGTTCTAACATATGAATCTCCCCACACTAAGTATCCCCTCTGACAACCTACTTAACAGCAGTCATGATAAACATCTGCGTACTTCCCCTTCCCATAAACCACTCTCCAATGTTCACATAGGATACTTGTTGTTTATCTTAGCCCACCTACTGATATAGACAATAACATAAAGTTTTATTGTCAGCTACATCCTGTTGACTGTCATTTTCTTTACTGTGAATAATAAATTATGGCTTTATTGTACTTATGGCAGATAAACACGTGTCTCAATTATTGTCTCTGTGTATGTCTGTCATATACGTTCTATCTCTCCTGAACACCCTCTGTGTCTTCTGTATGTTACTTTTATTATTTTAAACATCTCTTAAGACAATAAAGATTATCTACATATTTTTTACACCACCCAACAAGTGCTGATTGGTAAAATCATATGGGGCTAGCAACCTGTATCAAATACACTTCATGGCGTGAAGGGGATCCATTACTTATACTTACTCTCTGTTTACTACTGTCTTATCATTATCTCATCTCTTCTCATCATCATCTCATCATGTTCCTCTTGTACCTTGTGGTGTCGAGGTGAAGCATTAACAGTGGGAGAGTGCCCATTTATGGGCTTCATATATTAAGATTCCCATGGACTCTGTTATTCCTTCTGGCCATCATTTACATGGTGGCCATGGTTTACTGTCTGTTTTCTAAATTCTGATGAATTCACACATTGGCACCTTGCCGTCTTGACAGATAGTTTGTGCTTTAAAAAGGCATAATAACTTTTACCTATGGCGGTAGCGAGTGTGACTGATAAGGCCAATTTGCGCTGTAAATGTCCGTTCACAGTGGGTGCATGTGAACACGTGGTCATTTCCACCATCATGCACCATCTTACGTCTCAAACGCTTGGTGTGTGACTTATCTGCAATAATTTTCTCCTTTGTCTTTATTCCATTTCTGATGTTTGCCCTCCATGCAACACGTTCAGCGGCAACTTGCTCCCAATGTGCATTATCAATGCCTGTATCAATCATGTCCCGCTTACACACATCTTTGTATCATAGTAGAGGCTGACCCTGAGATCTCTTACCCATCTGTAATTCACCAAAAAAGATATCCTTTGGTATTCTACCATCATCCATCCTCCTAAGATGTCCTATCCATCTAAGTCTACGAAGACTGAGCATGGAATAAACTGTCACACAACCTGATCTTTCCAATACTTCAGTATTTGTGATTTTGTCTTGCCACTTAATACCAAGAATTCTTCGCAGACACCGCATATGAAAGCTGTTTAAATTTTTCTCTTGGCGTGAGTAAGTTGTTCAGGTTTCACTGCTCTAATCATACTAATTATAGCTGACATATGTGACTCAGTTGTCTTAAACCTCTCTCTCTCTCTTTCTCTCTCTCTCTCTCTCTCTCATCTCTCTGCTGTATATTATATAATGTTTTATTGTTTCAGCCATCTCTAATAGAACACAGCATAGCAATAACAGAGGACTCTGAAAACATACACAATCACAAGACATATACAAACATTTGCACTCAAGTCTTACATGAAAAAACCATCAACCAATTGCATCAAGCAAACAATTTAGTGTTTAACAATTCATACTCACCCTTATTGTTCTTCTTATCAGATACTGAAATGCAAGAACAAAGTTCAGACTGATTAAATATTTAATAAGATAAAACTTTCAAAAAAACATCAACATAAATCAACATTGTTTGTTCAACAAATAGGTGAAAGCTTTGAAAAGAGATTAGTTAGTTAATTATTTGTTGGAGTATTATCCTTGCACTCCAGACACTCCCCTCCACCAACATAAACATCAGCATCCGGTGGATAATAGTGCCAGTTTTTTGTTGGCTGATGACATCCTTCATTTTCCTAATGTGCCTCTCATATCTGGCTGTGCCAGTTCTCATTCCCAAGCCTCTCATTGTAGACAACAATGTGGATTTACTGGTATCAAAGTCCTCCGCTCTCCACATCTCATTAAGGGCATTAATAATGTCAGCATAATCTTCAGGCAGGCCATCTGCAATGGACGCTAGCAAGCTGATCAGCTCGTTCATTTCCCTCAACTGCCACATGACCCGGGATGAAGATGAAGGTGACTCTATGACCTATAGACCTCCAGTGCAATTCAATCCACTGTTTGCACAGATCAAATAATGGAAAGTCTGTCGTTCTGTCAATATATAGCCTCTTTGTTTCATCAAGTACAGTTGCAGGCAATTTTGCAGCAGACCATTTTGCGTTGGTTTTCATACAATGGTATTTGTGTGTGTTCAGAAAGCAATGGCAAATAACTGATTGTAATCTTACCAAGAAATCATAAACAGTTGTATATCAACAATATATAAACAATCATAAACATAAAAAGCTGGGGGTTGATTGCAACATCTTGTAAAGGATAAGCAACTAACTTTTGTTTCACCATTACATAAAATGAATAGACATTCTGTCCTTACACAGCCTGTATTGTTCTGTCAATACAAAACATGATGGGCGCTCCACCAACTGTCAAAATACTGTCTGTTTCATTCCATCAGTAAGTAAATTTAATATACATTCTGCCAGTCTGTTGACCTGTATATTTCATCATGAATTATGTCTGTCTGTTCATATATTCTGTTTGTTCCATTAATACATAAAATAAATGGCAACTCTGCCCGTCTGTCGATATACAGCCTGCATTGCTCCATCAATACAAAATAGTCTACATCATTTTCAGTCAAAATGTCTGTTGCCTTTGACACATTTTAATTATAATTTGATCAGAGATGACCACTTAGTGTAACAGTTATGACACATACACATTTATAATTCACTTACATTTCTTCTCTGTGATCTTCTCATTTTGTGCATCTTCATAAGGATTCTCAAAATTCTTTTCTGGTACCTCTGGCTGCTGTGACGGATCCAAGAAAAAATCATCATGTTCTTCTTTGATTGCAAATGGCTTATCTGGAAAAAAAATATCACAATAAACATGACTAAAATAAATAGAATCCAGAAATAAACAAGCAATGAATAACAATACAGCTGTTAGTTATCAATGAACTTTACACATTAAAACAATATCTATTTTCAAATCACACTTGCCTAAAACCAGGTGGTCATGTCTTCAAACTGTTCTTAAGGAAGAAGTTTGTTTCAGTGACCCTGGCCTCCAGGCAACACAGCGTAAAATGGGCATCAGCAAATTTCATGGAAAATAAAGGTGGCTAATGTGATATTGACCACATGACCAATTGTGTTCTGACCTGTCTAAAATATGGGGCTAGCACCATATACCCAATATGCCTCAATGCATGAAAAGGGGTCAACTTTATTGACGTTTACTGTTTACTACCTCTAATGATAGACTTGACTACTTAGTGACAACTGGCAAAACTGATGGGAAAAAGAGTGAAGAGATAAATACCAAACTGACTTGGCCATGTCAAATAATCATGACAGGAATACAGACCTGATCCAAGAATTTGATGATTATGTCAGAAGGAATTATTTCATTAAGGTTACTTCTTCCTTTACCATACTGCACCATTACCCCCTCCCCACCCACACCCTCAATTCTAAACATATTTATTTACAACACAAACTCACCAGAATTTGGCAATTTTACAACCGTAGCGTAGGTCTGATCAGGTACAACGTTTTTTGCCTTCTGACCTTCTTGCTTGCCTGATTGTGGTTTAGGTTTTGCAACTGGTTTTGGCTTTGGGGCAGCCGGTGGCTTTGGCTTGTTTTTATTTCCAGAACTAACATCTTCGTAGGGGTTGCTAGTGTCCTCTCTTTGTTCTAAATGAGGAAGGAAAACTCAAACTGATAATAGTGGAAACAATTTATACTCTGCTGGTTTGAAGTTTTGTATGTAAAGCCAATGGTTAGTCATGTGTATATATGGATAGCCTACTTCTCTAGATTAAGGATTAATGGACACATTATTAACATTCTGTTTCTAATGAGGATAGGGCATGAAACTGTCTCAAACAGTTGGGGGACATGTGGCTGTCTCAAACACTAGTTAGGGGACAGGTGCCTGTCTCAAACAATTGGGGGACATGTGGCTGTCTCAAATAGTTGGGGGACAGGTGGCTGTCTCAAATAGTTGGGGGACAGGTGCCTGTCTCAAACAATTAGGGGACAGGTGGCTGTTTCAAATAGTTGAGGGACATGTGGCTGTCTCAAACAGTTGTTGGGGGACATGTGGCAGTCTCAGACAGTAGATCATATAGCTGTCTCAGACAGTTGGAGAAGTGAATGTCTCAGACAGTAGATCATGTGACTGTCTCAGACATTTGGAGATGTGATTGTCCAAATAGTAGATCCTATGACTGTCTCAGACAGCAGATGTGAATGTCTCAACTAGTAGGACATGTGACTGTCTCAGACAGTTGAACATGTGACTGTCTTAGACAGTTGGGTGTGTGGTATTCTTAAACAGTAGGTCATGTGACTGTCTCAAATGGTAGGTCATGTGACTGTCTCAAATAGTAGGTCATGTGACTGTCTTAAATGGTAGGTCATGTGACTGTCTCAAATCACATG